>CAUYQU010068315.1:0-64641 GCA_963574635.1 Cheracebus regulus | reverse complement strand
CGGGCCGCGCCCGCCCGCCCCGCCCGCGCGGCGCCCGCCGGCGCGGGGGGCGGGCGGGGGGGGCCCCCCCCCCCCCCCCGGGGCGCCCATCAGGTGGGAATGGCTGATGCTCTGCAGGGAGACAGATGGCCCATCTGAGCACAAACCTTATCCAAGGGCTCTGCCTGTTATTTCTGGGAGACCCTCCCTTTGTGCCATGGCCCAGCTGCCCACCCCAACTGCAGAGCAGGGGCTCTGGTTGTCTCCCTCCCCCTGTCCATCAGGGATCCTAGCAGTCCTGAAGTGCCCACCCATCCCCCACCAGCTCTGTCTTCCCTGCAGCTGTCTAGATTCTCTGAAAACAGGGAGAGCAGCCTTAGTGCCAAGGAGGGTGACAACCGGAGGAAGTCTCGCCAAGTCCCTTCTCTCAACACAAAAGCATGTCACTGGATTGCTGTGATTATCTGAGGGAACTTCAAGGGTAATTATAGCCATTTACAGTATGCCTGAAAGGGCTGAGTGCCTCCAGGAATAGCGGGGAGTAGGGGAGGGAGGGCCAGGGTGTGCTTCCCAGGAAGGCTCTCTGCCTCTACAGCTGGTGGGGACATGCAGCAGGGACCCACCCAACAGTGCTGGTGAATGGACAGGCCCCTGGGGGGCAGGAAAGGGCTCCAGGAAGTCCCAGCCTCTAACCGCCCTCTTGGAAGAATGCAAGCCCAAGCCCAGCATGCACGATAAGGAAAATCCAGGGTGCAACATTCATGGCCCACCCTCTGGACCCTTCCTGCTGATCTAGAAGCAAGCACGCATTAAGGTTTGGCCAACAGCTCTCTCTCTGGACCCGCTGGGGGACTGGGCCCTCTCCTGGAACACCCACAGCTCTCCCCTTGTGGGCAGCTCCTGAACTTTATAATCTCCCAGTGAACTAGGACACACCCTGCTTAAAATTCCTGACCTGATTCCTAACTGCCTCCAGGAGAAGCCCAATTCCAGAGCTGGGCAAGTGGACGACAAAGGTGCCTTCTAGGCCTGCCTCTCGGTGCATGATTTCCTACGGTCCACCTCACCACTGGGTTCCTGCTCCCTGAACACACCATGCATAGTCACACCCTGGGCCCAGGCTCACCCTTGATCCCCAGCCCTCGTCTACCACTCCTAAAAACTTAAGATAGATTTTAAGACTCAATTAGGATGCTGGGGTCCTGCCATCGTGGTGGGAGCCGCCAGAGCAGCTGCTATTCCTGGGTGACCCAGTAGGCCGGTCCCATGCTAAGTGCTCTGCAGACATCATCCCAGCTATCCTGACCCCTGACCCCATCGCTGAACTAGGTATTACCCACATCTTCCAGAAGACCAGCAGAACTTAACTGATTGACTTTTCAGAGACCACATGGCTAACAAAGCCCAGACAGCGACCAACGCTCAGTATGCCTCCCTCCAGAGCCTGTGCTTTCAGCTCTGAAAGGCCCCCTCAGCGGCACCTTCTCAAATCCCACCCAAACCTGTCACTCTTCAAATGGACTTGACTGGGACATGAGATGGCTGCTGGTCCACCACCTTCTTCCGCTAACTGGGCCTTCTCACGTTCTAACGTAGCCTCCTGCTCTTCACACAGGCAGTGTCTGACAAGCACACCTTCTGGAAAGAGGCTGACTCCCCTTCCAGAACCAATATTTGGCCAAACCTTCACCCACGGCAGACTGAGGTGAAGATGACCCCAGGAGAGGATGTACAGCTGTTTCTTCCCATCTGGAATTTTGGATGGATCCAGGAAGACAGTACCAAGGGAGGGAAAGTGGATAGCAGAGGCCAATCACACCAGGTCCAGCTAATAAAGCCTGCTGGGGCATGCTAAGAAAGCCTGCCCACATGGGGCACCAGGATGACACCCCCACTCTCTACACCCACCAGTGTGTAAGGTATTCAGGGAAAGAGGCCCCGGGAGCCCTTCCGGACAGCCAAGTCCAGCAGCCATCTCTTTCGCAGGGCACATTCCTTCAAGACAGAACCGAGGACTCACCCACTCTCCAGGCCAGGGTGCTCAGTTAGGCCCATTTCAGGTTCTTCTAGATCCAGGGCCCTCTGGCCATGGACATGAAAGTCAAGCTCAGGAACAGGAGCCAGGGAGCCCGAGTCAGAGAGACCCAGCTGGATGCTGGCCCAGCCACCTGAATGCTGCGTGACATGGGATGTCTGCTAACCTCTCAGAGCCTCTAGATTCATCTGTAAAATGGGAAGGCTCAGACCAGGCGTGGTGGCTCACGCCTATAATCCCAGCACTTTGGGAGGCTGAGGCAGGCGGAGTATGAGGTCAAGAGATCGAGACCATTCCCAACCCGGGAGGTGGAGGTTGCAGTGAGCCGAGATCAGGCCACTGCACTCCAGCCCGGCAACAGAGCAAGACTCCATCTCAAAAATAAAAATTAAAAAAAAATGAGAAGGCTCATCATGCGCACTTCTAAGAGAACCAAAAGGGAGAATACAAAGAGAAGGCCTAACCCAAAGCCGGGAACACAACACATCCCCATAAATGGTGGTTTCAGACTCCCACGCAGATGGTCTGCCTCTGGAGCTGTGAGCCAAATGGTACCCACTGGTCCCACCGGTCACCATCACAGGAAATTATACCCGAGGCCAAGTCACCATACAGATCAGGGTTCAAGGCAGCCACGTGAGGCCTCAATCATGGTCTATAGGGCAGGGAGCAGGGGCTGCCTCCTTGACCCCAGGATAAATGCTCACAAAGTTGAGGGCCCAGGCCAAGCACTTTCCTTAAAATTAAACAAGAGCTCTCAGCAGGGCACACTTGGACCAAGCAAAGTGAACTAGAAGATTACTGTTAACATGAATCTTTTCACAAAGTCTTTCTCACATAACAACTTGAAAATGCAGCCTTGAGTTCTCTGGCTGGGCCTGCTCTCCTGGGGTAGGGCGGGGTCACGGTGAGTCCTCAGGGACAGGAGCCTACAGCTGGCAGGGGAGGCACCACATTGAAGAGGAAGGCCCCTGCCCTCGAAAACAGAGTGGACCCGTGAGGTCCAGCAGCCACATGACATCTCCACGTGTTTGATTAAAGGCCTTCCGTTTCTGTTTGTGTCCTCTGCCCAGTTATGTAACTCCACTCACCTGCCTGCCACTGAGCTGTCTACACACACTCCTGCTCTCCAGCTTCTGTGCTACTGGGACACTTCAATGTCACCCACACGTTCAAGATAGCAAAATAAAACCCTGAAAGCCCCTTTCCACGAGAGCACTCTGAGGGCTGTTTCCTCACTGCTGGTCACAGGAGAATAAAAGGACCTCCCCAGAATGACTGCCCCATGGAATTCAAATGCTTCCTACCACAAAGTACTTAAAAAGACAAGACCCCTCTCTACCTCGGGCCATGGCCACTCTGTGATCACAGAGGTGGCTTCCTGCCACAGATGCAAGGCCACACGTGTCCCTACCTTCCATGTAGGCCTCAATCTTCCGGATGAGCTCGTAGGACTTGGAACGGTCGAGAAGGGTTCTGATGGCAGGGAGCGGGTCCAGGATGATGGTCTCAGGGTGGGCATCAATGTACTCCTGAAAGGGAATCATGCCACTCTGGTTAGAGCGGGGGTAGTGCCAGGCAGCACCTCCACCCTCGCGCCCTCTGCATGTCCATTTACTCCTGTCCTGCCCTCCAACCCCGGCTTTAGTGGAGGGTGGTGTGTCCCGGCACTGGGGCACTGTGAGCAATCACTTGGAGATCTGAGAGAGGCCTGATCAGGCCATACTCAGAAATACAGCCTCACGCGGAAGACAGCGAGGAAACCACAACCAGGCCCAGGGCAGGCCACTTGACTCTGGACAAAACCTCACCCGGAAGCAGATCTGCTCCGGGCGCTGGCTCCTCTCTCTGGGAGTAGCCTCCCTGCACCCCGTGCTCATAGGGACTCTGAGGCAGGGCCGGGAGAGTGGAATGATGCCAGAAGTCATCAGAGGGTCTGAGGGAAGGTGTGGCTGAGAGAAACGCACCACAGGGTGGGCACCAGCCACCCAACACTCAAGTACTTTACTTCCATACCTACCAGCTTCGGGGTAGGCCCGGAGGAAATGTCACAAGAGAAATCGTGACAAAAACAAGTCTCTAAGAAACTTACAATCTTCTTAGGGGAATAACCCTAACTTATATTGTGGGGAAGACACTGCTGTTCAGAACAGAACTCAAAAAAATAATGGGCAGAGCCCCACGCCACCCTGGTGGGCTCCCAGACCAACCTGGCCGACACAGTAAATGAGGTCACCCTCTGCTCTCAACACCCATAATTCTTTTTTTTAATTTTATTTATTTTTTTCAAAAGACGGGGTTTCGCCATATTGGTCAGGCTGGTCTCAAACTCTTGACTTCAGGTGATCCACCCGCCTCAGCCTCCCAAAGTGCTGGGATTGCAGGCGTGAGTCACCACGCCCAGCTAACACCCATGATTCTAAGGACAAAACTAGAATGCTGGCGTGATGAGAGTGGGGTCTCAGGGAAAAAGTAGGCCTGAAGAAGCCTCAACCAGCTGTTGCAGGTTGAATTGTGTCCCCCAAATATACGCTCAAGTCCTAACCCTTCAGCACTTGTGAATGTGCCCTTATTCATAAGGACACAGGATCTTTGTGGATGGAATGGAGTGAGGACGAGGTCATGTTGCCTGTGAGTGGGCCTGAATTCCCTGGCTGGATTTCTTAGGAGAGAAATCTGAATGCAGACACAGGCCGTGTGGAGACAGATGACTGCAGTGACGTATCTACTAGCTCATCATGCCCACTTCTAAGAGTATCAAAGGGGAGAATACAAGGAGAAGGCCTAACCCAACGCGAGGAACACAACACATCCCCAGTGAATGGTGGTCTCAGACCCCCAAACAGATGGTCTGCCTCTGGAGCTGTGAGCCAAATGGTACCCACCAGTCCCCATCACAGGAAATTATTCTGAGGCCAAGTCAGATCAGGGTTGAAGGCAGCCAGGTGAGGCCTCAATCATGGTCTGTAGGGCAGGGAGCAGGGGCTGCCTCCTTGACCCCAGGATAAATCCTCATAAAGCCTGAGGGCCCAGGCCAAGCTAAAGAGGCCTGAAGGTGGCCACCACCACCAGGATCTGGAAGAGGGGCAGGGAAGCTTTGCCCTCAGGGCCTCCGGAGGGAGCCATGGCTGATGCCCTGACTAGAGCCATTGGCTCCCACAGCTGGGAGAGGAGGTTCCTGTAGTGTTAAGCCTCCGGGTTCATGATACTTGGTTACGACAGCCCCAGGAAACTGACATATCAGCGTAATTACTCTGCCCAGCCAGCCCCCTTGCCCTCTGCTCACCCACTCCATAGCCCGTCAGTGAGGTCTGCACAGGCCGGCGAAATACACCCCAGTGCTGCCTTCCTAGTGAACCTTATCGACAGAAAGAAAGAGCCATCTGGAATCATTTTTCTTCGTGAACTTATTTTGGTCCTAGTGACCACTTTTAAGAGCACTCAACACAAAAGCCAGAGACTCATATTCCCACTTCTGCTCTAAAATCGGTCTCTCCTTGTGTTTTGTGGCAGTGTCTGGCCCTGGGCTCCTTTCTGTCTTTCTGAGTGTTTAAAGACTTCCTCTGGCCTCAGTGGTGGCTGCATAACCCAGGGGAGTCCTCACGTTCTAGTCCTCAAGCCTGTGACTGTCCTCATCCCTTCGCCATCCTCTCCCTGCACATGAGTGTGAGGACCTGGATGCAGGGCAGAAGCTGGCGTCACAGCTCCCTCCGACGGTCAGCAAGCCATGCAGCCACCGACCCGCTGCCTGTAGACAGTGAGCCAGGCACTGATGCAGGAAAGCCCATATCTGTTGCCCACACAGAGTGTGAGGACTAGCCGAGGAGTCTCCTTCAGGAATGTTTTATCCAAAGCTGCCCTGTAGCCAAGCGACCATGCCCAGTGCCACTCTCCTGACTGTCTCAGCCTCCCTCAAGGGCCTGCACCTGACCCCTCGTCTCACTTGGGGGCTCTCCATGGGTAACTGCCCCTCTTGGCACCATTCCTTCATCAGAGCTTGCTCTTTTCAACACAGTCCATGCTTCCGTGAGAGCAGGTCATTCATGAGGCCCTCCTTGCCAAGACTCACATACGTATGACATCATATTCATACCCCAACAGTAACAGCTGGGTGCAATGGCGCAAGCCCGTAGTCCCAGCTACTTGGGAGGCTGAGGTGGGAGGATCACTCAGGCCCAGGAGATTGAGGCTGCAGCAATGCACAATGGTGCCACTGCACTCCAGCCTGGGCAATGGAATGAAACCCTATCTCCAAAAAAGGAAGAAAGAAAAAGAAATGTCAACATTAAAAGGCCATCCACTCAAGAGACTTCACATCACTGACAGTACCCAGGGCATTATGTGGAGTGCAGCAGATACTCGAATGACCAAAAGCTTTCTCCGCTTCACCCCACCGGATTTGTAGTCCTGGCCAGCAGTTCACGTTCTCAGTTACGGGCTAAAGGCACTCAGCTGTCCTCACTCCCCTCCCCTAAACACACCAGGAAGCAGCTTGGGGTAGTGGGAAGGCTATGTGATGGGGAGTCAAGAAGCCCAGGTGCCTGGTGTTGTCACCTCTCAGAGTCACCTTTGGGCACGTAACTTGGCTTCTCAGGGTCTCAGTCTCCTCATCTGTGACATGAAGAGTACTGCAGATGACCCTAAGGTCCTTGTAAAGATGGCCTCTAGTTCTAAGGTCTAAACAGACTGAGAGAATGAAGAGTGTGTTTGTAAAAGTAAACTTGAAGGCTGCACAGAGGAGCTGTTCTAGATGGAATGGACCACTTTCTCGAGGCATTCCAGGTAACGAGAGGGCCACCCATGTACTCGCTGCCTCCCTTCCAAAAGGGGCCCATCAGTCAAGCGCATGGAAGGAATGACGCAATTCTCCCTCTGCAACTGAGGCCGCTTAGAACAGACATGCTCCTTCCGCCCCTCAAAGTCCCAAGAAGAGTAGCCACTCAGCTCTGAATAACATGAGGCTGGTTCTGATTCCATGTTTATGCATTAGAACAGTGACCTTTAAAGAGAGAACTGAGATTCATTAAGACATGAAGTTAAGCCAAACTCATGAGGCAAAGAGGCTACATGAAACCAAAGGGGAAAGCATCTGACAAGCAGACGCCAACAAGCTTTTGACTGGGGATGAAAGCTTCAGTATTAACAGAAGAATGATTCCTAAACACGATCTCTTCTGGGATGGGGACAGAGAGGGCAGAGTTTTTCCAGTCACCCTGCTATCCACAAGTGGACTTCGTGCCAAGCTTTCCAGCTTATCTATTATACTGAGGGCCTCATGCGTTTTTCACAAGTCTCTTAGAATTACCAAACTGCTGGGCGGGTGAGCACGCTGTACAGTTTTATCACCACTCAGAGGAAGACAGGCACAACCGTATCCATGGCAAATGGTAAGCACGTGTTCCCTCGCAGGGCCTGCCGGCTGAAGAACACCAAGAGCGGGATGCTGGAGCCAACAGGGGCAGCCTGGCTCTCGACAGAGACATCCAGCCCCCGCGGGATGACGGCTGGAACACACCTGGGGCAGAGCCTAACAGTGCCTGCCCACAGCATAAGCTCTCTCGGGCTTTTTAGATGCCCCCAGCCCATGGAATGATGACAACAGGGACAACGAGCCCTCTGTGAAACTGCCACGGAGAATCTGAGAGGAATGAGACGAACATCGGACAGACTTTCCTCCTCCGTCCTTACAGCCAAGAAATGGGCAGGGAGTGAGACACAGGGATTTGCTCTCTTCTAATGGAAAATGCTATCAGAGTCCCAAGTCTGGAGTTAACCCTCTGAGACTCATCCTGGGTAAGGTCCATCCTGAATAAACCCCATCCGAGGTAGCTGCTGTGGGCATCAGAGATCATGGATGCGAAGGGAGTTTGTAGACACAAAAATGAAAGGATTCTCATTACTTGCAACACCTGGGCTCCTAGGGCCAAACCTAACACAAGGTCTCTGGGCTCACCCTGCCTTGCCCCATGCAGCTGACCTCAGGGGAGCTAGCTGTGCCCATGGAAAGGGGCTGTGGTTCTGGCCCATGACCGCCCTCCCGCTGATGCCTAGGGTACAACACAACCTCCCACCCCCAACCCCACCAGTAGCCCAGGCTCCACGCAGCGACTTACCAGGGGATTCATTTTTCAGAGCTGCAACTCAAAAATGACTTACAGATTAAATAGGACGTCTGGGATATGTTTCAAAACAATCTGGGTCAGGGGGCAGGGACAGAAGTGGGTCAGGGGGCAGGGACAGAAGTAGGTGAGGGACAGATGCAATGAGAGTGGCTGCAGCTGCTGACTCATAAGGCTGGGAGGTGGTACCTGGGAGCACGTTGCAGCATTCTCTCTTCTCAAATATTTTTCATTTTCCATAACACAAAGTTTGGGGGGAAATGGGAGGCAGGTAACCAGATCTTCCCCTTCTACCCTGCTCTCCTAGGTGTGCCAGAAATGGATTCAAACACCAATACTATCTTTCAAGAAGAAACAACAGGTAGCTACCCAGATGGGAAACACAATTAGAGATTAACTATAATAAGAATAATAATAATAAATAAAAATGATAATAATCAGTAATCATTTAAAAATATAAGCAGTGGCCACTTACCTGCGACTTGCTATATGCACACTGCTGGATAAAAGGGATTTCAAACACTGCTTCTTTTCATATAAAAACCCTATTGAGTAAGAGCCCAAACTATAAAACTTTCAGAAGAAAACATGGTCATAAATCTTCGTGACCTGCGATTAAACAACAGTTTCTTAAATGTGACCCCCAAAAGCGCAAGTCAGAAAAGGAAAAGGAAACAGATGAAGTGGACATCATGGAAACTGGAAACCCTGTGAGTTCAAGTCCCCATCTGCCCTGGGCCTGTGCTCTGAGGACAGCCTGTGTGTGGCCCACCTGGCAGAGGCCCCAGGGCCCGGACCGACCCCCTAAGCCAGCAGGGACAGCTTCCATATTGGTGGGTCCCCCACAGCACAGTGAGGGTGGCAGGGCTTTTCCCCATTTTTCTCAGGACCCTCAGACTCTGAGAGGTTTTGGTCAGAGAAAAAGTCCCGGGCTCTGACCCTGCCTGTCCTAACAGCTTGCTCCTCTAATCAGGACCCAGGGGCTGAAATTCCACCCACTGGGCTGTCTGGCCAGAGCACTGAGAAGGTACAGAGTAACCTCCATGGCAGGGTTGGAAAGGTCCTGTTCCACAGGAAATCTCTCCTCCAGTGGGTGGGGAGGCTGGAAGGGAGGAAGAGGCCCCACACCGAGCCTGGAAACCCCTCCTCCTTGCCAGGCCTCAGCTCCCTTCTCTGTAGAGTAAGGGCTGATGGCATGAAGGGGCTGCATGCTGGGAGCTGGAGGCTCTCAGGCCTGGTTAACGGGGCCTTCCTCATTGTGAGCCCGGGCCTCACCTATAAATGGAGATTATAATTGTTCCCACCTCATAGGAGTTTTATTAAAAACAGCCTTATTGAGATATCATTCACATACTATACAACTTACCCAAAGCATGGGCTTTTGGAATATTAACAGTTGTGCAACAATCAGTTCAATCTAAGAACATTTTCATCGTGTCAGAAGAAAATCCCATTCTCTCTCACTATCGGTCCCAAGTCCCAGCCTCTGGCAACCACAAATCTACTTTCTGTCTGGGTAGATCTTTCTATTCTGGACATTTTCTTTAAGTGAAGCCATGTGGTATGTGGTCTTTCGTGACTGGCCTCTTTTGCTCACATCATGTTTTAAATGCATCCACATCGTAGCATGTGTCAGTGCTTCGTTCCTCTTTTTCTTTTTTTTTTTTTTGAGATGGAGTCTCACTCTGCCGCCCAGGCTGGAGTGCAGTGGTGCAATCTCAGCTCACTGCAACCTCTGCCTCTGGGGTTCAAGCAATTCTCCTGCCTCAGCCTCCCGAGTAGCTGGGACTACAGGTGCATGTCACCATGCCCAGCTAATTTTTTGTATTTTTAGTAGAGATGGGGTTTCATAGTGTTAGCCAGGATGGCCTCGTTCTCCTGATCTCATGATCTGCCTGCCTTGGCCTCCCAAAGTGCTGGGATTACAGGCATGAGCCACCGCACCCGGCCAGTGCTTCGTTCCTCTTTAAGACCAAATAGTACTTCACAGCATGGATGTAGCATATTTTGTTTATCCATTCATCACTGGATGGACATTGGGGTTGTTTCTACTTTTTGGCTATTAGGAGCAATGCTGCTGTGAACATACGCATATAAATTTTAGTGTGAACATACGTTTTCACTTCTCTTGGGTGTATACATTGAAATGAAAATACAAAAGACCCCAAGATTTAGCTCCCCAGGCATGGATGTTTTAAATAATAATCAGAATGATCGACCACAGTATACAAGTGTAGCACTTTTCTGGTTTCAACAGGGGCAGTCACACAAAATATTCCTTTGATTCTCAGAGCAGCCCCAAGGTTTACAGAGCAAACACCTCTATTTTTATTCCCATTTCATAAATAAAGAAACCTAGTCTCTGAGAGGCAATGTGTCTGGCTCAAGGTCAAACACAACCAGCTGGGGGGCTTTGCCAAAATTCAAAATCAGCCATTCCAGTGTCAAACCCCAGGCCTCTGCAGTGTACCTGGTTACCTACAGAAACACAGGCTCTGTGACTGAACTGCTATGAATCCCCAGAAAGCCTAGGCAGTATTTGAAAGCTAAACGCTGGCGAACTCTACACAGCTTGGTCAGACAGGTCTGGAATTGCACATGGGAGCTCCCAGCAGGCAAGCCTCCTACATGGTCTCCAGGCGGCCACCACTGCAAAGCCGGCCTCCTGGGCAGTCACAGGTCAGCAGATGTCTAGGGAATGAGGTGGACAGGAACTCCACAGTGGGGGCAAGCCTGCCCCACTATCCGCAGGAAGCCCTCACCCTCCAGGGACGGAAGGCCAGGGAGCAGCATGGGTCACATGAGGAAGGTGTGACAGGCAGGGCGGGGCAGGCGAGGTCAGGCCACAGGGGCCATGCCGCATGTGAACCTGAAGGCCGGATGGAGGCACAGGAAAGCCTTCAGGGAAAAGTTCAGAATTAGAGGTGAGTTTCAGAAAAATCCTGCCAGCCAGGAACAACGTGGGGAATTAGGCTGGAAGCCACGAATGGAATAGAGGTTTGAGAGCACCTGGGTGTATCTGAGGAAGCCCATCTCCTGGTTTATTAACTTGCCTCCTTCCTTCCTCCCAAAAGCCTGTGTCTCTGTCCCCGACCCTGAGGAAGAGATATCACATGGGAGGACAGGAACACAGGGGCTGGGGCAGGGAGTTCAAAGCCCAAGGCTGAGGAAGGGGTTTCCTCCCACTAGTCTGTTTGATCTGTCCTTGTTGCATGCTGCACTGGTGTCCTCAGGCTGTGAGAATGTGATTTCTGAATCCCCATGTACAGTTAAGACTTTACGGTGGCCCCGTGATATCCTCATTCCTGGTGCTCATGTTCTTGCATAATCCTCTCCTTGCAGGTGAGGGGAACCTGAGGCCCCAACTAGCAGAAGGTGTCATTCCTGGGCTCACATTATGTAGTATAAGACTCCAGCCTCCTGCCCTCTTGCTGCTGCTGGTTTTGAAGACGCGAGTGCCATAAAGCCAGTGGCCATCCTGTGTGTGTGTGGCACGGACCTACAGATGCCCCTGGACACTGAGGGCAGCCTCCTGTAGCTGTAAGGAAATAGATTGTGCAATGATCTGGGGGAAGCAGAGCTCCCACCAGCTGAGCCTCTGATGATACCTGGAAGGAGAGGACCCAGCTAGGCTCTGTCGGGGTGTCTGAGAGATGATAAATGTGTGCTGTTTTCAGCTGCCACTTTTGTTACCCAACAAAGGAAACCCACACAGACCCTGATTGCTGTTTCGGTGCACAGGCCAGGTGTGGAAGGCAGGAGATGCCACATGCCATAGTTTTCACAGGTGCTGGAAACAGGCGCTGCTATGTCCTGATGGTAAAATAAAACAGAAAAGGGAAACCCCCCCGAGAGAAGCAGGGAGCTGTGAGTAGCTCTGGGGAGTGGCACTGCTCTCCTGCTTGATACGGTGCCAGGCATGTGGTGGACTTGGTTTGTGAAAATTCATCAAGCTTGCTCACTTACAGATATGTACAGTTTTCTATGTGTATATTACACTTCAATTTAAAAAAACAATGCTGGGCATGGTGGCTAATGCCTGTAATCCCAGCACTTTGGGAGGCTGAGGCAAGCAGATCTCTTGAGATCAGGAGTTTAAAACCAGCTTGGTCAACATAGTGAAACCACTCTCTACAAAAATACAAAAATTAGCTGGGTGTGGTGGTGCATGCCTGTAATCCCAACTACTCAAGAGGCTGAGGCAGGAGAATAGCTTGAACATGGGAGGCGGAGGTTCCAGTGAGCCAAGATGGTACCACTCCAATCCAGCCTGAGGGTGATAAAGTGAGACTCCATCTATTTAAAAAAAAAAAAAAAAAAAAAAAAAAAAAAAAAAGGCCAGGCATAGTGGCTCATACCTATAATCCCAGCACTTTGGGAGGCTGAGGTGGGCATGTCACGAGGTCAGAAGTTCAAGACCAGTCAGTTTGAGACCAGCCTGGCCAACATGGTGAAACCTCGTTTCTACTGAAAATACAAAAATTAGCCAAGCGTGGTGGTGGGTGCCTGTAATTCCAGCTACTTAGGAGGCTGAGGCAGGAGAATCACTTGAACCGAAGGCAGAGGTTGCAGTGAGCCGAAATCATGTCACTGCACTCCAGCCTAGGTGACAGAGCAAGAATCTGTCTCAGGGGGAAAAAAAAAGGCAAACACAGGCCTGAAGGCCAGCATGGGCCTGCCTGGAGTCTGTTTCTTGGGACTCCAGCCTTCCACGTGGAATAGATCAAGCATCAGAGGGGAGACAATTCCGTCACCTCCCCAGGACCACAGCAGCATTGGCTGCGGATGACAACAGCCTCCTGTACTGTCTAGGGTCCTAACAACCAGCTGGCTCCAGAAGGAGATATGTGTCAGCACCAAGGCAAACCAGGCATGCCATGCCCAGAGGAAATTTCCCGGCCGATTCTAGGATCCACTGCATCAGGACCTGTGTATTCAGTTAACACTCGGCCACCCCATTAACATCAGTGATGGTCCCCTTGACAGAAGAACTGAAATTACTTCCTCATGACTGTTAAAAGTACTCACTCACTCAGCACAATCTCCCTGCCCTGGCTCCTCCTGAGAGCACAGCCAGGCCCAGCTGAGGGCCCACGGCCTGGCCTTTCCACCAGCTCCTCCATACCCAGCACTGGGTGAAACCCTGGAAGTCTCTGGTTCCTGAAGCCTTAGCATCTTGACAGAAGTCCTGCCAAGATTCCGGGGTGACTTATAACATGTTCACCAAGCGCAGGTCACAATCCTATACATCTAGCAGGAATGGAAAAACAACGCTGTGTAGATCCTGTTAGCAGCCCCACCTAACAATCAAGGAAACTAGGCCTGGCCAGATGCGGTGGCTCACGTCTATAATTCCAGCACGCTGCAAGACCAAGGCGAGTGGATTGCTTGAGTCTAAGAGTTCAAGACCAGCCTGGGCAACATAGCAAGACCCTGTCTCTACAAAAGATTAAAAATTAGCCAGGCGTGGTGGTGTGCGCCTGTAGTCCCAGCTACTCAGTAGGCTGATGAATCACTTGAGCCTAGAAGGTCGGGGCTCCAGTGAGCCGTAATCATGTCATTGCACTCAGCCTGGGTGCTACAGTGAGATCCTGTCTCAAAATAAAGTAAAAACAAAAGAAAACAAAGTAGGGTTCAGAGCACCCAGTGTGTGGCCAGGGTTCTCTCTGCCAGCAATGGCCAAGACGGGATCTGAACCCAGGGCCTCCGGCTCTAGAGCCCTCTAGTCAAAGACCCAAGGCATGGAGGGCCTGGAGAAATGAAAAGCATTTCAACTCTAACTAGGGCCAGGGTTGCTCATCAGCATTTCGGGAGAAAGGAAAGCCTTGCTCGTGTTCACCACCTCAAGACAAGGCCGCCAGCCTGGCAGTCCAAGGAGGCCGGGAGTGCTCCATTTGGGGTCAGCACAAGGTAGAGCATCCAAGAAAAAACAGAATGTCCAGTTTGCAGTTTCCTTTCCCAGAGGGAGAGGAACAGATGCTCAGAGCTAACAAAGCCAGACAGTCCCTTCGTCCAGCCCCCATCTTTTCAGAAAGGGGAAAGGAATGGGTAGCGAGGCCAGGGTCGCATGGGAGAGTGGCAGAGCTGACACTGCAGCTCATCTCCACCTTTCCTCCCAACCCACGGTCCTCACTGGCTCCTTGTTCTCTCAAAGCCACAGCCGGAACAGAGGCTCTGCACCTCTTCCCAGCTTTGGAGCAAGACAGAGAATGCAAATGGAAGACACACACCCCTTAGGACAGTAAATACGTGACAGAACCGAAGGCCACAATCCACAGGGCCTCTGTGAAGAGGGTCCGCGTGGCGCAGGGGGAAGAGCGTGTCAGGTCCAGCACTGTGCTCATGCACAGGAGGGCTCCCACAGCAGCTCTGAATGAAGGAGCGGGTCCTGCAGAGAAAGGACTAACAGACACAACAGTGTCAAGAGCAGGTTTACCTTCAAAGGCAGAAAGTGTGGTTCTGTAGAAAGCAAAGCCTCTCCCCGGAAGGTCAGGTCACATGGGGATGAGCTGGGAGCCATGCTAAGCAATGCTTTCTGGGAAGAACAAGTAATGAACTCTCTCAGCAGACCACTGTAGCCATGAAACCAACCCCTGTTGATTAACTTGTCACCAACCAAGGCCAGGGCCAAACATCCCCCAGGCAAAGCCTTCCTGGCACCTCCCAAAACACCTGCCTGTTGATTACAGCTTACAGAAAACCACATGCCACAGACAGTCCTGGGAAATCCACATGAGGCCTGGGTGCAAGAGAATGTGCCAGGAAGCCAGGCTGGCATAGGGGCAAAGCTGGAGATGCATTCAGGTAAACCTTGGAGATGGGCTCTCAAGAGTCAAAAGAAGATTGCAGCAGCATCCAGTATATGCTGGGGCAGGACCACCAAGCCTAGCTACCCAAGGAGCCATTCACAAAGCCTATCACTGGCCTGTGCAGTGTGCAACCTGCGTAACAGCCCCTGACAGTCAGTCAAAGCTTCTGCCTGCCAATCACCATCAGACCATCTTTTTCAGCCCAGCCACACCTGCCTAACTTAACCCCAATGCATGGATCCAGGGGCACTGTGCAAGTTGAAACAAATGCAGAGTCAAGAAACTTGGGTTAAAGTCCTAGAACTGCCATTCACTTTATGTGTGTTTCTGAGTCACTTAAGTTATCTGTAACTCAGTTTCCCATCTATAAGATGAGTGGGCCAGAATAACTCACTTATAACATCCTTTCTGACTCTTAAGTTCTAGATTATTTGATTCTGTGATGTGATGAACAAACCGAAAAAAGAGCTGTTAGGCCCCTGAACTGAGCCAGATGCCTCCCAGCCTGGAGACATTCAAACACAGGAGCCAGAGCCCACTGTCCTCAGAGCACACCCGCAGCACGGTCACTGCACACATCCCAGTCACCTGCAAGCCAGCAAGATACACAGTGACATGCACCGACCACCAGCCCAAGTAAGGCCATCCCCCGATGCTGCAGTTCCCCAAGGCTGCGGTCCCCTGAGGCTGCAGTTCCCAGAGGCTGAGGTCTCCAAGGCTGTGGTCCCCTGCGGTCTCTGTTTCTCCTGGATTCAGTACTAGTACATTGGATTCAGTCCTAGTACATTGAGGGCATTTCCTCACTTATTCTTTCCTAACTTTTCTAAAACGGCTCCTTGGGAGAGTTGAGCTCCCCCATCAGCAGACACTCAGATCTTAAGCAACCCTCATTTGTATTCCAGAGAACTCTCCCACGTCTGAGCACTCAGCCTGAGGCTTCCCAGACAGTACGAGAGCAGAAAGAGTGGCAGCCCCGAGAAGCGTGTGTGTGAGAGCATGTGAGTGCGTGTGTGCGCGCGCACGCATGGCAATGAATGTCTTCTATTCAGCTACAGAGCAGCCATGTTCTCTCCACCCTCCCAGATGCTCCTAAGTGGCCGCCGTGTGGCTGAGCAAGGGAGAGGCGTAGGGCTGACCCACACTAAAGGAGCAGGGAAGTGTGGGTGCGGGGGGCACAGGGTTGGGGGCTGGCGAGAAGCCTGCTCTGGGTGGTGACGATAAACCACAAAAGGCCACAGGCATGGGCTGGGGGAGGAAGGACACTCCAAGCAGAGGGGACGGCAAAAGCAGAGGCCTGGGGTGAGGGAGCCCAGCACATTGCAGGCCTGCTGGGAGCCTGGCAGGACTGAGGTGGACGGCAGTCTCAACACGAAAGGTTAGAGGTTAGGAGAAGGTAGAGGGCAGGAGACAGACCAGCTGAGGAGTTTGGACTTAACCGTCAAGCAACAGGGTCCAGAGCTGGGGAGTGACGGGGACAGCTATGGGTTACAGAGTGACCAGTCCAGCAGCCTGCAAGGCCACGGGATGGAGCTGGGAATGGATGGGGTCTTGGCAGCATGTCAGATGGTGCTGGCCTTAGGGGTACGTGTGCTGGACCTCACTGTGCAGGAAGGACTGATGGGCTGTCTTCACCTTTTATACAGTGATCTGTTTTTTGGTAGAGCTGGCAAAAAGAAAACTATGATGGAATCTGCCTCTAGAGCTATTAGCTCTTGAGAGCCAATATTTAAACCCACGAGCTCAGGCTGGGGTGGTCAGACATAGAGTACAGAAGAGAAAAGTGAAGTGTGAGGACACTCCCAGACAGGGGAGAGACGGCCCAGGTTCAGGGTCCAGGCAAGCCAAATGAGGCAGTGTGATCCCACCCTGCCAGGGCTCGGAGCTCCCAGAGGCAAAACCAACAGGCAAAGAGGAGGAGACTGCCAGGATCCTGGCACCCTCCAACACTCTGTGACTCCATGCCAAGGTAAACTGATGAGAGACACTTCCTAAGGTGGTGGAAAAGGGACACTTCCTAAGGTGGTGGAAAAGGTTGGTGGCAGTGTAATTGGCACTGCTTCTGCAGAGAGAAACGAGACAATGGCCCAAATTCAGAATGCGCAAACTCAGCATCCTGATTCCTAGGTGTTTATCCTACAGAATTCCTCACCTGTGTACCCAAAAATGCATGTACTAGGCTATTCACTACAGCATGTTTCTAAAATATGATCAGAAATGCCCTAAGTGTACACCAATAGAGGGCTGGCTTGGTAAAGGACAGTAAGGCTGTTTAAAATGCAGCCGTTAGAATGAGGCTGCCTGCAAAAGACTAAGACGAGATCAGGGCATACCGCACAGCTCCATTGTACAGGGACTGTGTCGCCAGGAAGACGTCTGTGTTCAGTCCCACAGAACCCCCTGAAAAACCTTCAGGTCACTGGAACCGATGGCTGCCCCCCAAGAGGGAAAGCGGCTGGCAGGGCAGCAGGTGCACGAACTTGTTCCAAATGCACGTGCCACCTCATTCCGGACTGCTGAGAGCACAGGGAAAGCCACACCTAGGATCCGTCAGACTCACAGGCCATGTGCAGACGAGTCAAACTCAGTGTCCCAGGCCCGACGAGGGCTGGGGGAAATGCCAGAGCCCCAGGAAGGGCTGGGGAAGCTTCCGTGGAGCAGATGCCAACAACAACCTGTCCCCTCCCTGGTGAACAGAATGAATACAGAATAAGGGATTCAAAGCAACCAGGCTCCAGGCTCCAGCCTCCAGGGTGAATGAACTGTAGGTGATACCATTCCAGATCAGGGGAGGGCACTAAAAGGGGCTGTGTGGGGTGGAGCAGGGCAGGGGCTCGAGCACCCAGACAGGGCACTCGAATGTGATTCTGCATGCAGACCCCACTGTGTCTCTGTGGCCTGCAGGTCACAGGCACCCCCATCCTGAAGGTGGGTGCCACCCACAATGGTCACTTCAGGTCATCCTCCCACGGGGGCTACTGAGGCAGCACAGTGTCATGCACCTCGCTTAGCCGCCTGGCACACGGTGTGAGCCACGGCTGGGAGGAACTGCAGGCTCTCTGAGGGAGAAACTGTTGTTCAAGAGCCAGTAGAAAGATCCATGCAGAACAATGGTGTTCAGGCCAAAAAATAACCCTGACTGCCACAGAGGAGAAGGCCGGAAGGAAACGGAACAGTAATATTTGGAGACAGCAAACTCCCCCCTTCTCCGGGCCCACCACTGAAAACAACACCTCCCCTCTGCCCCCAGATTTCACACCAAACTTTTATAAGCTTTCTCCACCAGCCAGGGCTGTTCCCCTGACAAATGTCACATGCTGTCGCAGCACCATCACACTAGTCAGGTCCTCTAGGCGACCAGGGAAGTATCCTGCAGGATGAAGGGACAGCTGGGATTTCCACACAGACAGAGCTGGAGGGGGTCAGTCATCTGGCCCACTGTCACAGCTACCAGCTGAACAAGAGGAGGACAAGAAAAGGGCTGCCTGCCCAACGTCACACAGACCTGGGTTCCACCCACCTCAGCAACAGCCCCTTGCCCCCTACACACATTCCCACACACCTGCTCCACACATTCCCACACACCTGCTCAGGTGGGCTTGTGTAGCTGCCCCTCTCCTGTGGACAATAATACACAGGAAAGCAGCTTCCCTACACCAAGGCCAAAGGTGATGCCTGCTGGAGCCCCACCCACTCCACCCTGGCCCACAGTCACCAGACTGAGTCTGACTTTCAGTTCCCAGTACAAGCCAATGCCTCTTGGCAGCCCATGGGCTCCCCTGCCTTGTCCATGTGATGCATTGCTGAGTTTGCCAACATACCCCACAGCCAGCAGGGCTTACAAGCTAGTGACTGCAGGGAGAGAACAGTCATCCAGAAGCAGGGCACAGTTTGCAGTGGTACAGCTGACCTAGGCCAGCGGGGCCACTGAGGCCAGAGCACTCCTGGGCTCCTCACCTCTGCATCCAGCCACCCCAGTCTTCTAGTTTCTGGTGCAAGCTCTAGGTGCACAAGAAGAGGGACAGCTCCTGCTGCCAGGGGTGACCCGGCCACAACATCTACACCGTGGATGGCACTGGCCTCTGCTGCACACTTTCGCCGTCCTCTTGCCAGTGGCTGCAGGCATGCTCAGAAGAGGGAGCCCTCCTGCCACCATGGGGATGCCCTCCCTGCCCTCTGACTGCTGCAGTGGGCGGGGCCCCTTCCTCCTCAGAGAGCTTGGGGACTAGAAAATGGCACACTGTCTGTGGCTCAACTTGGAGTCATCAAAGAGGGGAGCTGGCACAATGTTTCCTGTCCTCAAAGAGCTACCCAGTGCTCCCAGGAGGCCACCAGGCCCAGGCTCAGCCTGGCTCCTGCCAGCCCTCCAGCCTACTGCAGAGAGCCCTGGCCAACGTGCTCTGGCTGCACCTGGCTACTGCAGGTCCTTGGGTCTCTGTCCTGTCCCACTGAAGGGCCTGGCCAGGTGCTGCCCCCTTCCTGCTCCCCTCCTGACCTGCCCTTTAAGGCCTCAGCTCAATGTCAGCTCCTCAGAGGATCAGTAACAAGGAACTCTCTGTTCTCCCAGGCCTCGGCGTGTTTCTTCCTAGTATTCGGCATCACTGGGGCTGTGTTACCTTGTCCTCTATTTACCTATGTTTTGTTGCCATCATCCGATGCACTCACACTCAGATACAGCTCCAGCACGGCAGGGGCTACGTCCACCTGGTCTTATTCATTGTTGCATCTGCAATGACTTTTAGCAACTCTGGCACACAGTAAGTGCTCAACTAAGACTTACTGAATGAACATAATAGTTATTGATGAATGACCTCACAGATCAACGGAGAGACAAACGGGTAGGGGTCAGGGCCAGATCCAGGGCTGGCTGCCAGGTGGCATGGGAGGCCTGGGGCAGGGACCTACAGGGAGGGGTTCAGAGGATATCCTCATCCCTCAGTCTGTCTACCCCAGAGGGCCGAGGTCAGCAGAGGCCAGCGTGTGGTTTACCCGGCTGGCCGTACTCTGGCTGGTGAGGTGGCAGTGGGATTTACTATATGAAGACAAAGGCAGCCACAGGAGGCTTTATCACAGGCACACAGCCTGCACAGGCAGCAAAGGAATACACTGGGAAGTCATGCCACCCACACAAACCAGGAGGAAACAGAAAACAGGGTGTCCTTTCTGCCACAGGTATTAATGTTACTGAAGAAACGAAGCCACAAGATGTCAGCCCTCTTGGTGTGCGATTCCAAACATTAAAACCCAGAAACTGTACCCAATGGGGCCTCAGTGTCCATATACAAATCAGAAATGACTTGACTGGCCCACCTGAGCTCTCAGAGCTGCTGGACCCATCACTTAGAAAACGCAGTGCTGTTCAACCAGGGGTGACGTGGGATCCCTCTACCAGGGAACATCTAGAGACATTTTTGGTTGTCATGAGGGTCAGGGTGAGGAATGCTGGCATCTGGTAATGAGCAGCTGGGAAGGCAACTAAGCACCCTGTATTGCCCGGCATAGCCCCTAGCAGCGCAGAATTATCCAGCCCAAGATGTCAATCATGTTGAGGCTGAGAAACCTGGAAATAGTGTGCGTAAAAGTTCCTTCTAAAACGTTGGGAGAAATGTATTATTAATAAACATTAACATTTCTAAAATCAACATGCCCCCAGACCCTGAGCTGAAAACCCTGACCATCCACACACAAGCAGAGGGGCTGCAGCCCACGTGCTGGCTCAGAGCTCAGGCTCCGGGGTGCCCTCTCCTGCCCCTGTCCCAACTAGGCTGCATAAGTCCAGCTCTGCTTCTGGTTGATAAGAGGGCCGCATGTCTTTCTGGGGACCAGGCTTGCTTTCCACAGGGGAAAGCAACTGCACACAGCTAACGGCACAGAATGGTCCCACCCTCCCCAAAGCAGAAAGGGTGATTCCTGGCCTGGCCTTGGTGCACAATGGGCAGATTGTGTGGCTGTCTCCACTACAAGAGGAGTCGCCTATAACCCAGGGCAGCAGTCATCAAGAGGCTGACCTCACAGCCACCCCAGAACAGGACATGATCTGTTTCTCTGGGACCAGGGCCACCAGATGCGTCCAGCTCAGCCTCCCTGGCATCTGCTGGCCAGCGGTCTCATCATCACACAGCACCAGCTGTGTCAGAGGCTATCCCAGACGATGACCTCCTGCCAAGGAGGCCCTGAAATCATCAACCCTCACGCCACCCACAGAGCCATCAGCTGTCGCCAAAGCCCCTCCAAGCTACGATCCTGGCCTTGCCGCTTTCTACCTGACCCTGGACAAGTGACTTAACTTCCCTGGGGTGTAGTTGTCTCCCCTATAAAAATGGGGAAATAATTCCATTATCTCAGGGACTGAGATGAGGACCAAAGAGGTAAGAGACGAGAACAGTGCTACATGCTTGGCTACATGCTTGGCAAATGGGGGGCCTCCCATGACTCCCTGGTGACAACACAAACCCCTCAGTGGGACCCACGGATCCTGCTCTGACCCCACCAGTCAGAAGGCACAAAGGCAAAGCCGACAAACCCACTTAGATTCTAGGGTGTCATTTAACCTCTGATAGACTTACATGTTATCTTCCAAGTTGGATTGGACGACCTAGAACAACAAACACCTTTGTTTCTTCTGCTTCCTCTCCATCCCTGTGCTGGAGACTGCTCAATAAACATCAGGGGCCCACAGGGTTTGATTCAATGCAGCTGTGAAATCACGTTTGGGGTAACCATGAGCCACAGCCTTGGGCAGTCCCTTCGAGGCGGACCCAATGGCTCTCAAGGTCTTCTGTGCCATCCTGCACCTTCCATATGCGGTAGGCAAGGAGACCAAGGCCCAGGTGGGCTGGCAGGTGAAGGGTGGAGCCAGGAACAGCACTTGAGTCCCTCTGACCCCACCTGGCCCTGCCTTTTCGGCATTTCCACTGCCTCCCGTTTGGGGACACTTTCATAATCACTACCTTATTGACTCCAATTAGGACTGAGAGCTCTTAAGTCAGCTGGGGCCACAGGTAAGGCTGACAGAGTAGTCCTACTATCATTGTAATAACAATATTGACATAAGCCATGGTGACTGACTGTTCGCTAAGTGCCAGGCCTGTACTGAGTGGCTCGCATGTGTCATCACACCACAGACACAGTCAACATGGCCAACCCTTACACACACATGCAGCACTCACACCACACCAGGCACCACGGGCATCACAAGTATTAATCCGTTTAATGCTAACAATAACCCTACAAGGTATTTCAATTTTTTTTTAGGAAGAAAAGGAAACTATGCAGTATTGGGTTCCCTTGCCTGTAGCGGGGTCCAGTGAGATGTATGAGTTCACATCACCATGGGGCAGACACAGAGCCAGCAGAAGCCTCACTGCCTTCTCATCCCTCTGCCGTGACGGCTGTTATTTCAGGCTGCAAAGCTGTGGCTAACCCTCTGTGGACTCGTGGCGCAAGCCAAGCTAAGCCTGTTCTGCATGAGGGGAGCTGACTATCAGTGCGGAGAAGCCTGGCCTCACCTGGTGGACTAGCAGGGAGGGCCCCAAACGCCACCCCTTCCCACCTGCTCCCAGCCCCACTCACTTCCTGTCCCCTCAGGAGGGTGGTGGGGTCGGGGAGGCACTACTGAAGGCTAAACATGGTTTCTTTCCAGGGAAAGCACAGGAAGAAGCAGTGTGGCCAAGTGTGCATTCTCGTCCTGCACCCTTCAGGGCAGGAGCTCCCTTCCCAGCACCACATTAGATCGTTACACACTGAGAGGAGCTGGGAGGTGAGTGCGACTTGATCCTGTTTAGGCTGGACAAGGGTCAAGCTGCTCAAAGGCTGGCCTGACACAGCAGCGGAAGGAGGGGACACTCAGGATCACATGCAGGGGCACCTGGGGCTGAGGATGGGCATAACACTGAGTCTGTAGCCATGAGCTCCTTCTTCATCTGAGAAGCACCCAGGCTCCAACAAGTAAACAGTGTCCTCACCTGCCCAGAGTTCATCTTGCACTGACAATCTCACCTTCAAAGCAGGGCCTCTCTCTTGCCAATTATATCTGATTGTATCACCGCCATCCCCACCCCACTCTCCCTGCAGGATTGAGTCCAAGCTGCACAGCCTGGCATGAGAAAGCTCTGGAGCTCCAGCCTTGCTGCTCCCTCTCCAACCCTGTTGATACCTAGAGACATCGTCACATACACCCATCAGGCAGCACCATCTGCCTCATGAACCCTCCTGGCGTCCTCCCTCCCTGCTCCCAGCAGCCCAGCAGAGCCACATCCTCCCTCTGCAGGCCCATCAGGGCACCCTGTGAAAGGCCACCCCAGCACATGACCAGCACTGGACATGCACCTCCACCCAGACACTTAGGCACTGCAGGTGGCAATGGAACACCAGCTGCTGGGAGCAGACACAATCCCTGCCCCTGTGAAGGGACACACAATAGGCACTGATAAAAAATTACGAACTTCCGAAGGGTATGAAGGAAAAGTGCAAAGTTGGCAGGGCCTGGGACGAGATATGTATCATTAGTCAGCTCACGAGGGAGGACGTTTCTCGGGAAGGGGCACCGAGCTGACGGAAGAGCTTGTGCAAAGGTGCTGAGGTGGACACAGGTCAGAGCCTTAGCAGCTGCTATGGGAGCCAGGGAAGGAGCAGGCGGGGCATATCACAGAGGCCTCATGGATCATGCTGGCAATCATGGCCTTCTGTGTCACAGCAGTAAGAAAGCATGGAAAGTTTTAAGCCAAGCCATGCTGTGATCAGACCTGTGTTTTTCCTAACTCATCACTCTAGGGGCTATAGGGTCAGTTCTGGGTCTGCCCACCGGCCTCCCCTCCAGGCCAGGAGCTTGAGGGCGGGGCGCTCAGCAGCACTGCTGCAGAGGATGCTCTCCTTGCAGTCTGTGTGCAGACCGGGAGTTCAGGGTACATCTGGGGGACAATTATCGTCCTTCCAGCTGATGAAGACAAGGAAGAGGCAGCAGTTTAGACTGAAACCTCCTGCTTAGTTCTAAGCTTGTTCAGGGAGAACCCCAGGAAGGTCCCCTGAGGCAGCTCCACAGGACCCATGGATCACAATCACTGCACCCCTTCAGGGGGAATTCTGGGGCTAGAAGGGGCAGCAGAAGAGGAGGGTGGGCCCCTCCTCTCCCACCCAGCACCCACACCTGGCAGGCGGCTCCAGGTGCCACAGTGAGAAGGCTTGTGTTGCTCCCCTGGAGAAGCCACTCACCAGGCCAGGAGATCCCTAGTGTCCCTGAACCCGTGACAGGGACTCTCCCAGCATGTCAGCCCCATGTGCCCATGTGGGCTTGCTCTGGGGGCCCTTGCCTAGGTCTGCACACTGAGAACCAAACCTCAAGCAGAGCTTCGGTGGCACGAGGCTGCTGGCTCCACATGAATCTTGGAGCAGAAAAACAACCGAATCATCCCAACTGAGTCTGCCAAGCCAATCAGAAATCAATCAAAAACACAACAAACAAACAAACAAATCCAAAACCCTGGGGCAGTGGTGAAGGTTCTGTAACAAGCAGCTTTAATGTTCTGCAGTAAGCCTCTGGCCCACACCCTCCACCTGCCCACCAAGGCAGCCAGAAGCAGGCACAGCCTCCTGGCTCTGGGACTTTCTTCCCTCCCTGGGGACCAGAGCTTTCATAGAGGCAGTGTGGTGCAGTGCTCTGGGGCCCTGAGGAACATCTAAGAAATTCATTTTCCTCCACCCACACAGCCCCAAACCAGTTCCTCCTTTCTCCTAGGACCTGAATATGGCCTGTGGAGAAGGCCCTTCAAGCTGAGCCCCTGCTAGGACAAAGCATCTTGCCTCAGTTTCCCTGCTCACAAGGAAATGGGAGGACCCCAGTCTTGGGTGCTGCTTCCCTGCCTCTGACTGTAGCATCCCTGCCCCTCTCACTCCCCAGACCACACTCATGCCTCCTTGTTAATGTCTGGAGAATAAAAAAGTAAAACAAAAATCTGAAAACAAAGGGCACCTCCCTGGGTCTATGTGGTCTGGTTCTGAATTTGTGTCTTATGGCAGAGGGAGGCAGACAGTCGACACCGACAGCCCAGTGCCAGGTGGAAGGAGAAAGCCTCTTCCCTGGCCCCATCCCAGTACCTCTCAGTCCTTCTCTGCCAGCTCCGCCTGCCTCCTCTCTCCTGGGACCTCTGGAAAGTGCAGCCCTGCACCCTTTTCCCCAAAGGATTGTTCTTTTCACAAAGGAGGAAACTTCCTACCTTATCAGATATCCGGCCTCTTACTGAAGCACAGATGGCGATGAAAATTTATCCCAGAAATACCAGTGCTGGGAGGTTACAGTGAGGTCACGGCAACCATCCGCCAAGACCCTGCCTGGGAAACCCACCTGTAGCTGCCTGGCAGCCTTAAGCCACACGTCCTCATGCTGCCCTCCACACGTTCCCCCTGTTAATATTCTTTTCTGTCCAGAAAAGGAACACAGTGGGCACTCTCATTCACTGTTTGGACATACCTGCCTGGGCTGTGGGCTTTGTGTGTCTAGGGCACAGGTAGGAGGGATAAGAGCTTGGGAGCAGATGTTCCGGAACTCCGGACCAGGCTAGCGGAAGCTGTGGCCCTCTCTCTAGGAAGAGCAACCGTGTGGGTGTGATGAAGTGGCACTCAGCTACAATAGGTGCTTGACACTCACAGGCATTTACTCCTCCCAGCTACCTGCCCACCCAAGGAATAAGAAAATGAGGTTGGGGGAGGCATGTGGCCCCTCAGTTTTGGAGCAAGGATCTGCCTTGAAGACAGTCTGACTCCCAAGTCCTCTATCTCCTCCATCTCTGGAGAGGCCACATAGCAGGTGGGGAGAGCGAGCTATCACAGGCTCAAATCCCACCTGGACCACTTTCTAGCTGTCCTGCGTCTGCTTCCTCATCCGCAGGACGGGAATCATCGAACCTTACAGCTCACAGGAGCAAGTGGGTCAACCACCATGAAGCATTTTCCAGGAGGGCCTGGCATGCGGGAACTGCTCTGCAGGGCTTTCTGTGGTAATGGTAATCATGGCTGCTGTCATCACACATTACCCTGCTTTCCCAAAGGGTGTCTGGAAGGCCACCGTCCCCTAGTTGGACTCAGCAAGAGATATACCATCCCTGCCCCAAAGGTCTGTGTGGTAGCCCAGGCATAGCTGTGTTCCTCCAGAAAATGTCCCCCAAGGCACCACAGGTACACGAACTGGGCACTCGGAGGACTTCGAAGGAGATGGGGAGTGAGGCAAGAGTAAAACAGCTCAGGGGATAGGAAGGTCACTGCGTGACTTGGGATCAGCTGGGGCCACACCCAGGACAGTTGTGTGGCTGGAGCCGAAGAGGAACAGAAGAGCAAGCCCCTCAGGATGAGCAGTGGTTCACCTGAGAAAGTCAAGACTGACCCTCGGCTCTGCCGGGTCCCTGTGGACAAGCTGCACAGGCTTCCACGCCTCCACTTCCTGGTTATAAACAAGGCTGGTGAGTCTGCCCTGGGGGCTGTGGGAATCACATGCAGCATATGGGAGAGCGCTTATCAGCCCAGCCCTGACATGGGGCAGGGGCTGAAGAAGCAGCGCATCACCAGGGCACATGTTTCCTCTGTATTGTTCCCCTCTAACCCCAGCATACTCCTCCCAACATGGTCCGAGTTTTTCTTTTTACCAGTACCCATTTTACAAACAAGAAAACTGAGTCTCCACGACGTCACAGAGGAGCCCATGTTTCTCCCACAGCCTCCAGCCCTATGAAGAAGACAATGTCCAGCAAGTAGAATGGACTTGGGGCCACTGGCGGGGCAGAGGCTCTGGAGGGCACAAGGTGGGACATGCCCCGCCCCCGAGCAGGGGAGGCCAGGAGCAGGCTGCACCTGCATCTGGAGCCACTTCCTGGTGGGAAGCAAGAATGTGCAGCAGGGAGTTGGCCAAAGGACGGGGTGAGAGCCCCAGGGAAGCGAAAGGGGCCAAGGCGGCCAACCCCAAACATGCGGGGAGAGAGAATGGTGTCGGCGGGACGGCAGCACTGAGTGACCAGGAGGAAGGCGAGATTCCCTTTGTCCTGATGAAGAAAAGCAGGGCACCAAATCTGTGTCTGTCACAGGCTGGAAACCCAAGCTCCGGCATCCCCAGCCCTCCAGGCAGACCCAAAAACAGTCACAATCTTGCCTGTATTTTCACTGACAATACAACTTTGTTTTTCATGACCTCTGAGCTGCTTTCCAGAGGACAGAATCATGTTCTTGTCCACAACGGAAAGAACACAGGGCAAGTCAGTAGCCAGCACGATAACCCCAAGGCAACAGGCAGGTCACTGTGGGGTCAGGACCTGGGAGGCTGCTGGGGAAGTCGGGTGGGGATGGAAAAGCAGCCAAGGGACTCAGTAAGACACCTCAGGCTGCAGGTGAGTACCCAGGTCAAAGTCATGGGCAGAGGCAGTGTTCTCCACCAAGGCAGGACTCAGCTGAAAGGCCCTCGGGGGTTCCCTTTACCAAGTGCCAACCCAAGCCATGGGTAAGGGCTGTGCATGCCTGTGCTGAGGACGTGGAGGCCACAGTGGAACTCAGTGGTGCCTCATCAGAAAACCATGTCTACACAGCCAGGGCTGGGAACGGGCTAACTGCGCCCTGGTGTGGTCCCCATGCTATACCCAAGGATACTGAGGCCACAGAGAGTATCTGCCCACGAGCCCATGTCTTGCCAGTGGCAGAGCCATTTCTCCAGCCTATACCTCTAGAGAGCTGCTACCGCCCTAAACACGCATACAGCCATTCCAGGGCCTCCCCTCCTCCTCCTGAAAATGCCACAGCCAAAGGCTGCACAGTCCTCACTCACCTGGAACCTATGCACCAGCTCCAGGGATTGGCTATCATTCTGGTCTGCTTCAAGGATGACGTCGGTCAGCTTGTGGATGATGACATCCAGGGGGCCCTGCTCCTCAATCGGCTGGTTAAGGTTCAGCTGCGAGGCAGGGAACACAGACAAAAGCAACAACTTCAGCACCTGAGTCCGCTGCCCCATTCTCTTGTCCACCCCGGGGCATATCACCAGAGGACCCTTGAGCCTCCCTGTAGTACTCTAGAGATGGGGCAGGAGGAGGGCTGACACTCATGGGAAAAACTAACAGGGCAAGCAGAACAAAACCTCCAAGACCCTATGACTCGTCTCTCCTGCTAACTCCTCAAGGGCAAGGCCCATGTTTGTACTTCTGTTTCCCAAGCCCCATGTGAGCCAGGATGCAGAAGACACATAAGAGCAGTCAAGGCGACAGTGTCAACAGGCCAGGCAAGTGATGCTGAGAAATGGCTTTAGAGAGAAAAGCTTTTCTGAATATGTCTCATCTGCCGAACCCCCTGTGGAAATGAGGGCTCCAAGGGGTTAAGTAAATGACTAACATCACAGCCGGCTCAGAACTTAGATCGAAGTGATGTTGCCTCTGCTAACTTATAAAACATCTTAGCAAAGCCGTGGTCCTCAGGAATCTAGAAGCTGCTGCTTTAAGCGACCAGCCGCTTGCACTTCACACCGAAATCTGGGCTCATCAGGAAAAGCGAAGGCGCGCAGGGCTGCCTGCAATCTGTTCCATATGGCTCCCCTGCTCTGCTGGGGAACGTGTTTACTTTTTCAAGTGCATGAGGTTGGGAAGATCAGGCCCCAAGGGAGCCAGAGCCTCTGGCCGACAGACAGTCAGCGTCACCTGACCCCAAGACAAGAGCACCTGCCAAAAGCTGGGGCAGCCTGACACCGGCTTCCTGACCCACCAGATGTCTCCCTCCCGGCACGCGGCCATCACCACCTGCAAGGCCAGTGCCTCGGAGGCAGCGGCGCCAGCCCGGCACCTGGCTGATCCCCAGTTTGGCCTCAGCAGAGGCCAGAGGCCACGAGCCCCACCCCTGCTCTCACCCCCACCCCCAAGTGGGGTTCCCTCCAGGATTCAAGGCCGACTGTTTTAAAGTTATTACTAAAGACATCATAAGTGACAACTACAAATGGTCACTGGCAGTCGGCACCACGCTCAAAGCTTGCATGCATTTCTTTCATTTTATTTAACAGCCACTATGAAAAGTTATTTTACAAATGAGGAAAGTGGAGGACAGAGACTTTTTTTTTTTTGAGATAGAGTCTTGCTCTGTCACCCAGGCTGGAGTGCAGTGGCATAATCTCCACTCACTGCAACCACCACCGCCAGGGTTCAAGCAATTCTCGATGCCTCAGCCTCTCGAGTAGCTGGGACTGCAGGGGTGTGCCACCATACCAGCTATTTTTTGTATTTTTAGTAGAGATAAGATTTCACCATATTAGCCAGATGGTCTTGATCTCCTGACTTCATGATCCACCCGCCTCAGCCTCCCAAAGTGCTGGGATTACAGGCGTGAGCCACCACGCCCTGCCAGAGAAGGGAGACTTTTAAAACCTGCCTAGGGTCTCACAGCAGGAAGGCAGTAAAGTGGGGATGCAAAGTCAGACCTAAGGCTGTGCTTCTCACTCTGTTCCCTCTGCCTGCCCCCCAACCCCACTCCCCATGCCTGCTCAGTGCCCTGGACAGCTGTCCTCCAAGGCCACAACCACCTGGCTGCCTTGACCTCTGGCCAAGTCGGGCCAACTGGAAGCACAGCAGATGGGCAAGAAGGAGAGAGGGAGGGGACGTATTCGCAGCATCCTCACACCCCCACCTCCTGCTGTATTTCTGGCACAGTCACAGCCCCCTCGGAGCAGGGCAGTGCCTCTCTAAATAGCCTTCCCTATGGCTCCAGGTACATTTTCGGGCCCTTGTCCCCCCAGGCCTAGGGGTGGTGACAGCTCTCGGGGCTTGTTAGCACTGAGGAACTCTGTCCCTTGCTGGCTCCCAGGCCCACTCACACCCTGTGATGGTCCCTTACTAAACTCTTCCCCACTGGAGCCCCGGAACATGCCAGCTTTCGCCTGCTGTGTCTTTAACTCCTCTTTCTTACTGTTTGCCAGGAAAGATGTTAAGGGATTTCCCCTATATATAAATTTTAAAAAGTCCTTTAGACCTCACAATAAGAAAATATTAAGAAATGCTGTTCCCTCCCCATGGTGACCGACCTGTGTACAAAACAACACAAAAGAAAGCCAAAACCAGGCCAGCTGAGAAGCTGCTCTTCTCTGGGGCTCTTGGATGAAGAAAGGGAAGGGAAAGACATTTCCCAATATCTCCTGAGACTAGGTGCTGGCTCATATTCATGGCAAGCCCAGGGCCCAGGGAAGACTCTCCCTGCTGCACAGACCAGGACAGGACACTAATGGCCCAAGAAGGAAAATCACTGAGCAAGGCCTCGCAGGTGGAGCAGCCAGGACGGAGGCTGTGCACCAATGCCCATGTGTCAGCCTCCATAAGCAGCCTGCTGACCTCGCTGGCCATCCCCTGGGCCTGAGTTTCCCCTTTGACAGAAAGAAGAAACTACAAGAGCTTTGCTGGCTCTCACCAGATTCCAAATTACACTCCACCCAACACCTCTTCCCAGAAAAAGCAGAATGTGAAGGAAGGTAGAGAGGCTATGGACAGACAACACTGGGTTCTCAAACAGAGCCAAAAACCAACCTGTTTCTACTACAGCCCATGGCTCCAGTGAGACAGGCACCACAAACGAGAGGCCAGCCTCTTCAGACCAAGACAGCTACATGCACAGGGGAAGCCAGGCCACAGGAGAGAGGCACACGGACTGCAGAACCCCCATGCCCACCGGCACCCACATCTCCAGACAGCCCTGCTTCAGAGAAACTGTGGGGTCCCCTTGGCACTGGAGAAGGAGCTGAGCAGAGGGGACGCCCCTGGTGTCCTCGCCTGGCATCAGCTTGTAGCCTGTAGACCTGACAACCACGGCTGTTTGGAAAATAAGCTCTCCGCATCCCCAGCGCTCCGCTGAAGGTAAACAGCTGAGCTCTGGAAACAGGCCACCCTCCTTTGTGTATTTTCCAACCATTTCCATGCCAGTAAAACCCTTTTGTGAGAACAGCCGCTTGGGACACACATCAGGCCTGGGCCACTCTTGGGTGTGGCCGCCTCTCCCTGTGGCATCTGTGCTGGGTACGAGAGGAGCTCTAGTGGCTCTTCCTCAGGTGCCTGACATGCCACGACTGCCCTGAAGGGGTCTCCTCAACCTGAACACACGGCAAACAGGCCGCAGTCTCCCTCCCTGAACACACCGCAAATGGGCCACGGTCTTCCCCTGTGAACACACCCCAAACAGGCCGCAGTCTCCCTCTCTGAACATACCACAAACGGGCCGCAGTCTCCCACCCTGCACACACCACAAATGGGCCGCAGTCTTCCCCTGTGAACACACCGCAAACGGGCCTGTGAAAACACTGCAAATGGGCCGCAGTCTCTCTCCCTGAACACACTGCAAACAGGCCGCGGTCTCCCTCCATGAAAACACTGCAAATGGGCCGCCGTCTCCCTCCCTGAACACACCGCAAACGGGCCGCAGTCTCTTCCCATGAACACACCGCCAACAGGCCACGGTCTCCCCCCATGAACACACTGCAAACGGGCCGCAGTCTCCCTCCCTGAACACACCGCAAACAGGCCGCGGTCTCCCCCCCTGAACACACTGCAAACGGGCCGCTGTCTCCCTCCACTGGCTGGAAAGGACATGAACCCTTGGGTGCAGCCCCCACAGGAGAAAGGGCCCAGCTTCTGAGATGGGGGACGCCATGGAGGGGAGGGCACTGTGCAGGAGGCTGCCCGAGGGGAAAGGACACCATAGAGGCGTGTCTCCCAGAAGCCATGGGAACAGGAACTCATTTCAAGGTTGCCATTCTGCTTTTCTGACCACACTCTGCCCCCAGAAAAGAGAACATTCCCAGGGACTTCTTGTTCTCCTCAGAGGACGGGGTCTGATTTGTCCCTCTCAGCAGGAGCAAGGGTGTCTCAGTGAAAGGCTGCCCACCGGGACCTGAGGTCTGCGGCGGCTCCGTTTCCAAGTCATGCCATCTCGCGGGGCCCATGCTGGATCCTGCTCTGTGTGGCACTTGGAGTTCAGAACTCAGAGAAAACAAGGGGCCACTGTTTCCCTCCAGACGAAAGCAGAGACTTACTAGAGGTGGGGGCAGGGCTGGGAGACAGGACAAAGGCCTGCAAACCCCAGTGGCCCCAGAGTCCTCTTTGACTTCCAAAATGATTAACCCAATCGTACCTAGCCTGGTAACCAAGCTGAGCTAGGCCGACACTATTCCTGCCTCCCCCAGGACCTGGAACCAGGGACGGCATGGGCCAGGCAGACAGGCCTGGAAACCCATCCCCACTCCACTGCTTCTGAACAAGAGCAGGTCCCTGGGCTGTATAGTACCTCAGTTTCCCTACTATAAAATGAGGATGCTATTAACCCTTCCCTGCACCTCACAGGATTGTTATGAGTCCCAGAGCAAAAGTTCAATCCTCTTTCACATTTCCCAACTCATCCCAGCCCAAATAGGAAGAACCACTAACTCCCTTGTGTTCCCCATAGCCCCTGAACCCTTTGCATATCCCTCCAGGATTACACCGTAACTCCCAGTCATGATGCTGATTCTTTAATCCACTGTCTCCTGCCCCTGCGCTGGGGGCTGCTCTTCCTCCATGGCATCATATGATCTTTCTGACCCAATTCTTCAATTTCTCAGTAACTGGTTTCCAATTACTCAGGTAATGAGGAGGACTGTGTGGTCACTGCCCTCTCGGAACCTTAGTTTCCTTGTCTTTAAAGGAAGAAGCCTCACAATCCCAGCACTAGCACCCAGCTCTCACATGCCTGCTCGGTGCCAGGCTCTGCTCTAAACACTTGACATGCACGGAGTCGCTCAAGTCTCACAACAGTCTGAGATGGGGACCCATGAGAGAGGCGCAGGGTGGTTAAATAACATGTCACAGTCTCACAACTTCACACCCACTCTTAGCAGTACCTAGCCAATGACACTCCATAAATGTCAGCTATTGTATTTCTTTATACTTACTACTCTTATTATTACTGACCAGTGGAAACTTCCCAAAAGTTTTGTCCTAACCAAGATTGAGGAAAATGGCCCCAATGAAGGGCGAGAGGGATGAAATCTGACTTATTCCTCTCCCCTCTCCATGGATCTGAGAATCTGAGGCAGAACTGCCATCACCAAACTCAAAAGGCCTTGCCAAGTGGAAGCAGGTCTCTCCAGCCGGAAAGGTCAGATCTGGGAACCTCACGAACAGACTTCAAAAGGGACCTTGGGGTTGGGCATGGTGGCTTGTGCCTGTGATCCCAGCACTTTGGGAGGCCACGTAGGCGGATCACTTGAGGTCAGAGTTTTGAGACCAGCCTGGCCAACATGGTGTAAAACCCTATCTCTACCAAACAATACAAAAAGTAGCCCCATGTGGGGGTGTGCACCTGTAGTCCCAGCTACTTGGGAAGCTGAGGTAGGAGAATCACTTGAAACCCGGACGTGGAGGTTGCAGAGAGCTAAGATCATGCCACTGCACTCTGGCCTGGGCGACAGAGTGAGACTCTGTCCCTCCCACCAAAAAAAAAGGAGCTCGGCCTCAGAGGACTCCATGAGAGTGGTGTGTTTTCAATGGGTTTGATTCCAAAGGAAGACTGGGGAACAGGAGATGGAGGCTTTTCCCTGGCAAGACCAACTCTCACTCTCAAAGGAGCTCCTAGTGTTCCCCAGAGAGGTCAAGAGCTAGAGGTCATTTGGGGCTGCCACCAAGACCAGCAGGCTGGGACAAGGCTGGTGCTGGTCACCCTAGCAGCCTCTGGCCCAGGTGGAGGAGGGAAGTTGTTGAAAATGCTCTCTAACCCAATTCCCTGATTTCTTAGTAACTGGTTTCCAATTACTGGGGTAAGCAGCAAACTCGTGAAGGCATAAGAGTGGGTAACTTTTCTCCCTAAAAGATGAAGGGCCAAGACAAGTAAATGGCCTGAGGATGGTGCCACCTTGTAGCTCCAAAGTTCTGGGAATTTACGAGCTGACATTAGAGTCAGAAAAGTGACACCCATTCAGCAAGCATAGCTCTTTAAGAACAGGACTGACCCTGAGTTCTCAGGATGGGTCAGTCCTGTTCTGAGTTCTCAGGACTGAACCTGAGTTCTCAACACTGGATGTTGGAGGACCAGGTCCAAGACCAGATGAAGGATAAGCACACCCTCCCCTGGGATGCTGACCTAAGGAAATGATCAACAGGTGAAGGCCACTTCTGGCCTAGGGAGAGTCACTGACAGCATGTTGACATGAGAAAAGACACAGAGCGCATGTGTGAAAATGGGGTGCTGGCTAGGTAATGCTGGGCATGCCACCGCGAAGGGCTAGTCAAGAGTCACTGAGATGGGGCCGCTGGGCACAGTGGCGCACACCTGTAACCCCAGCTACTCATTGGGCTGAGGTGGGAGGATCGTTTGAGCCCAGGAGTTTGAATCTACCCTGGCCAACACAGCAAGACTGCATCTTCTTTTTTTTTTTTTTTGAGACAGAGTCTCACTGCCGAGGATGGAGTACAGTGGCGCGATCTCCACTCAATGTAACCTCCACCTCCCAGGTCCAAGCGATTCTCCTGCCTAGCCTCCCATGTAGCTGGGATTACAAGCGTGCACCACCACAACCAGCTAATTTTTGTATTTTTAGTAGAGATGGGTTTCACCATGTTGGCCAGGCTGGTCTTGAACTCCTGAACTCAAGTGATTCACCTGCTTCAGCCTCTCAAAGTGCTGGGATTACAGGCGTGAGCTACTGTGTCTGGTCATATCTCTTTAAAAAAAGAATAGTCTTTATTTTTAGTAGAGACGGGGTTTCACCATGTTTGGCCAGGCTGGTCTCGAACTCCTGACCTCATGTGATCCGCCTGCCTTGGCCTTCCAAAGTGCCAGGATTACACGTGCGAGCCATTGCACCCAGCCTATCAGCCTCTTTTCTGGATACAGGACAGGACTGTACTTACTGATCCCCTGGTAAATGGGTGATCATGTGTCTCATTCTGACCAATTAGTTATGAGTGAAAATAGAACACACTGTTTCCTGGGCAGAGCATGTAACTGCAGGAGTGAGGTCTCCAGAGCCCTCTCTCCACTCCAGTGCAGGACCAGCAACCTTCCAGATGGGGTGCTCAGTTTTGGATCTCTGAGTGAATAAGATGGACCGAGTCCCATGGCATGAGTGTGGAATAACCCATGGTTTTCAGCTAAGATTCTGAGGCTGTTGGTTAACATAGCACAACCTAATAAAAAGGTGGTCCCCCTACCCCAAGCTTTTCTTTTTCATTTGTTGAAGCAAAGGAAGGATGGAAGGGAAGGGAAAGGGAAGGGGAGAAAAGCAAATTAAGGCAAACAGGCCCCAACAGGTAACTGCAAGGTTGAGAACAGAATTTAGCTGTGATTTTTTTCACATTATAGTATTTGGATAAGAAAGGAATGGGGATTTATCCTTTAAGGGGAAGATAACTTGTCAGAGCCCTTAGGATCAGAAGGCAGGAGCCTTGATAGAGCCACATCACAGATGTGGCTGTCTCCAGCATCCCAGGAAAGCTCACCTAGCAGTCCCCTCAATCTGCAAGATGAGTTCCTCAATCCCGTGCATCTTGGCCAAGGGGCTGCTTTATCTGTGCTATTGTTCACGGTGACACCTGAGAGCTCAGAGTCAGAGCTGATGGGAGCTAACCCCTCCCTCTGTTGCCAGGTGCCAGTCTAGTCCTGTCTTGGGGGGAAAGTATGAATCACAAGATGGCAGAAAAAGAAAAAAAGGGGGGAGGGCATTAAAGGGCTGGCAAATTTGGACCCACAAGGCGGGAAGTCAGAGGCCATGTAACGAACCCTAACCACACTGCGTGTGTATTGTGGGAAAGGCAGAGAGGGTCCCACACGTGAACCTCCTGTTGCCAGGTCTGGAGGAAGGAACGTGCAGAGTCCTCTCGTCCGCAACACTCCTCCATGGCCGGCCAATGCTCTTCTTCCCAAGCTACTCCAAGCACAGAGGTGCTCCCCCTACAGGCAGAAGGATGCTCAGGGGTCAGAGGGCAGGGGCTGAGCCTCCAGCCGTGCAGCCTGGGGAAGGGCACGTCCCTCCCCTCCCCAAGCCTGCTTCCTCACCTGTGGAGTGAGGGTAAAGAAACATCCTTCCTATAGTTGCCATGAGCACACAGCCAAGGCAGCCGTCCATTACCTCCCTCTGTGACTGGAGTTGAGCACGCGTGCTGCACCAGTGTCAGCAAATAGGACTTTCTTCCTCACATGAGGCTGGATGCTCTCTGGCCTCAACATAGGCCTTTCTGGCCTTCTCTGGCTTTCTACCAGCATGATTCTGATCATCACCTCCATCACAACCACTGGGACCCTTATCATATTCCAGGTGTGCACTGAGCAAATGACAGACCTAATCTCCTAAACACATAATCTCCATGTCCTTAGGAGGCAGAGGCCATCGTCGCCATTTTATACACAAAGCAAGGAAGTCAAGAGGCAAAATAGCTGAACTGAGGCTGTATAACCAGCAAGTCTCAACAGCCCCAGGACCCTGTGGCTCCAGGACGTGGGCTCCTGAGCCCTCTGCCTCCGTCACAAGGGGAGTGGCCCGACAACACAGCTGACCGGACGTCCTTCCCCAGGGTGACAGGGAGTGAGGCTGTGGGCAGCTATCGTGTGGTCCAAGATGCAATCTGAGGGGGCCAGAGGCAGGGAAGCACCCAGACTCAGTATCGCCAACCCAGACTTGCCCCCAGCTCCAGAAGAAGAGGACAATTCTGAAATCCTGGCTGGCAGGCCTCAAGTTTTCAACCACAATGCCATCTCCTGAGAGCCACCTGGGTCAGGCAGCAAGAGCCCATCCAGGGCTGGAATCAGGGTCTTTCCATCCTGCCAGCCACTGACACAGCACACCACTGTCAGCTTCACAGAGCTCTACAAGCTGAAAGGCCTGGCACCAGCACCCCCACCCGGCAAACGAGGGCAGGAACGGAGGCTGTGGGGGCAAGGGCCCCTCCAACAGGCAGTGGTAAAGCCTGCCTAGCACCTCCCACGTTGCTGTCTTTCTACTTTAGTTGTGGTTTTGCCAGGCAGAAAATCTTGACTTTTCTCTAATTCAAATGTATAATATTTTCATCTTTTGATTCTTTGCTCCCTAGAATTTTTTAAATCAGCCCATGGTTTTCTCAAGTATTTTTACATTTTCAATTTTTATCATTAAATCTTAGATCCATAGGGAGTTGTTTCAGTGGAAGACTGAGGTGTGCATCTGTGTGCATTTTCTTCCGGATAGGCACTCAAGTGTCTCAATAACATTTACTTACCCATCTTTTACCTACTGTTTTCAAATGCCAATATTTCCTAATTCCCACATTTTTTTTTTTGGACTCTCCATTAATTTGTCTTACACCAATACCACATTGATTTGGTTTGGTTTTCTTTTTTCCACGTGGTTTTAATTACAATAGCTTCATGATATAGCTTAATATCGATAAAAGCTAGGTCCTACCTTCCTTTTTCACAATTTTCCTGGCCAGTCATGCTCATTTGTTTTCCTACATACCCTTAAAAGAATAGAACTTAGAGCTGGGTACGGTGGCTCATGCTTGTAATCCCAGCACTCTGAGAGGCTGAGGCAGATGGATCACCTGAGTCCACGAGTTTGAGACCAGCCTGGGTGACAGAGTGAAATACCATCTCTACAAAAAGTACAAAACTTAGCAGGCTGGTGGCACACACCACACCTCTGGCCCCAGCTACTCAGGAGGCTGAGGCAGGAGAGTGGTTTGAGCACAGATTGCACCACTACACTCCAGCCTGGGTGACAGAGCAAGATCCTGTCTAAAAAAAAAAAAAAAAATAGGACATGGACTGAGAATTAGTTATATTTATGAAACCCATGGTTTGATCATGAATCCCCTTAACCAGGAACACCATATATTATGTTTGCAGCTTGTAGCACAAATGACTAATCTCTCACAAATATAACAAGATCCTACAAACTGATTTTTTTAAAAAAAGACAACCTAACACAATATAAACCATGAACAAAAGACATGTTTGAATGCAGGTACAGAAAATTAATTACAAATGGCTCCCAACATATAAATATTAAAAAATACTCAACCTCATTCATACAACAAATGCAAATTACAACTATAATAAGTTACCATTTTATATGTACCAGATTGGTGAAAGTCAGAGAAATGGATAGCACACTGTGTTGGCCAGGGTTGAGGGGATACAAATTCAACCACCCCAACAGGCAGCAAGTCGGTAATCCCTTCACAATTTAAACGCATAACCTTTCTCGTTCAGAAGTCCCACTTCCAGGAGCTGATCCCACAGGGTGAACTCCCCCACATATGTACTCATACACATTGCTGCACTGTTTGTAATCGCCAAATATTGATAACTGAATAAAAGTCCGTCGAGAAGGGACTGAATCACTTATGACGATCCATATGGTGGAAGACCATGCTGCTCCACAGAAAAGAACAGGCGGTGCTTTCTGTAGTGACACGGAAAAATCTCCAAGAAGGTGCCGATCGCTGAGCACAGCACTTACTCCCTGTAAGTAAGTAGAATACTTACAGGGAGGGGAAAAAGAAGTTACACAAAGTCAACTTTTGCTTGTATGGTAAGTCTTCACTGAACATGGGGGATAGGTTCTTGCAAAGTGCAGCCTCAACTGTGTCATCGTACAGCAGGTCCTCAAATAACATCAATTCCTTCAACGTCACTTTTTTACAATGAGAAAAAAATTGGTTTCATTATATACTTCGTTTAAAGTCACAGTCTTCAAGAACCTATCGAAGAGGCTGAGATCTTACTGCATATGCACAGAGTGTCTTGGGATATGCACACGAAACCGGTCAGAGTGGCAGCCACCCTGGGGGAGAGGACCAGGGGGCTTGTGGGATCAGGGTGAAAGAGAGACTTCTCATCATGTGCTCCTGGAAATTTAAAACCAGTGAAATGTCTTATTTACTTGCTGAAAGTCTGTAAATTATCAACGGAGCAGTCTCTATGAAGAACACATTTGGGATCTGAGAGTCAGATAGGCTTAGATTCAAATCCAGCCAATATCTAACAGCCATTGGGCACCTATTGTGCACCCAGCCCAGCTCTAAGCACTTCACATGAATTATCCCACTTAATCATCTCAATGACCCTGTGAGGCAGAGCTGATTATTATTCCCATTGTATAGATGGGGACACCAAGGCAACTCGCCTTCATCCACATAGCTAATGATGAAGGAGCTGGGAGGGGACCAGTCGGGCAGACTCTAGGCTAGACAGCTGGAGAACCACACTCCAGATGCTCCAACACAGGGACACATCTACGTGTGCACGCATGTGGACATCTGTGTACATGTGCCTCTCAGGACTCCTCTGCAGATCTCAGAGCCCGTGCACTAGCCGCTGAGTAAGCAAGAGAATTGTCAACAGAAAACAGAAATGATTTACACTGCTGCCCCCTTTCCCACCCAATGGCACACATGACAACCTCAGTCTCACCCAGGGCCACCTGACCCAGACGCTTTGGCTGATCACAAGGGGCTCACTGAAAACCCCTCCCTGCTCTCAGTGCCCGAGGAATCCTGCCTCTCCTCTCTCCAACCTCTGGCCTGAGGTTTCAGTACTTTCTAAGTCACCTAGAGAGCAGTGGGGAAAAAAGGGGCTTGTCCTTGGCTTTCTGCAATGAGAGGACCTCAGTGGGAAACTGGCACTGTGGGCCCAGGCACCTGCTGGCTCCAGGCAAAAACCCAGAGGCTGCTCTCCCATAGCCACATGCTCCTCAACACGCCCCGGTTCCCTCGCACATGTAGAGGAGCCACAGGATGCCTCCCGGCCAACAGAATGGGAACAGACGTAGTGGGTGCTTCCAGGCCAAGCTAGTTCAAGTGTATGATGAACGGTGTGCCTTCCCTAGACCCCATTCATGTGGCTGACAAAAAAGACTTGAATGACAGAATAACCTGATGGAGTGAACCCAGATTCTTGAGTCACTGCTTGGAGAAGCCACTGGTCTCCACTGGACTGTGACGTGAGCAGGAAACCAACCCCCAGAGGTACCGGGGCAGCCTGTTCTGGCACCTTTGCTCTGCCCGTTGACAAGCACTCCAGCCAGGACAGTCTCTCCCCAGGCCCCGCTCTTTGTGTGCCTATGCCAAAGATGGCCTTGGAACTCAAGTCTCAGGTCGTGGAAGCAATGGAGGAGCGGAGGCAGCTGTGGGCAGACCTGGGCCTTCAGTCAGTGATCTTCAACCTCCTTGAGATACTGTTTCCTCACTGGTACAAGACAGCCAATGACAGCTGCCACCAGCATTCCACAAGACAGTGCTGGTAAGGTCTTAGCACTAAGCCTGGCCCAGAGTGGGCCCCCTGCCGGCACCCTCCCCAAGCGGGTGTCAGCTCTCGGACCCTCCAGACCCTCATCAATCACAGTTCCCACTGGATCTTCCACCTCCAGTGCCAAACAGTAACTGCCTTCCGGTTCAGCTTGGGCGTGTCTAAGCCTCAGCACCCCAGGCATGATGGTGGGGTTGTGGCTGCTCCCTCCCACTGAGAACACTGCACTGCCTCCCCACTGTGGTGCCTACTCAGGGAGAGCAGAGAGGTTCAAGCTGATTGAGCTTACCTCACTGATGAGTTGCAGAGAGTTCTTCTTAGCCTGTGTGTCCCCTCACCAAGGACAGGGACTATGTCCTATTCCTCCCTGTGGCCCCTGTGTGGCCTGGCACTGTGACCAGTTGTTCCAGGAACCAGCAAACATGATTGAATTGACTCCCCAAGGCTGGAGAGATTGATACCATTCACATATCCATACAGTATGTACTGAGCATTTATACCCCCACCCCTCCGAGGACATGTCATCCTTTGCTTACACTGACACAATGAAGACACAATGAGATGACGGAACTTGTGGAAGGTCGCTGACAGTAAGGAACAGGCCCATGTTTTCTTACCCTCTCTTCCCTACAGCCACCACCCCACGCTGTCCATCCTTCACCTCCACCTGGGGCCTGGACCCTTGGGGACCCTGAGCTTAGTTATGTCTGTGTTGGACTCTGGAGGGTATGCTGGGGAAGGTGCTCCACAGAGCTCATGCAGAATCTTCCGGTTAAAGAATTCCACTACGTCCCAAGTAGCCCCAGGAATAAGCCACACATGCCCTGGGCCTGGCAGGGTAAGAAAAATCAAGTAGTCTCTGGGTAACAGAGCAGGGAAGGATACTGGAGCCACCCTAGCTTCAGCCCCAGGATGCACCTTGCCGAGAGGAGACATGGGCCACAGGAAGCTCAAGACGCACAGAGGCTCCAGGCAGCTATGCTTTCAGCCAAGCTGGCAGGCCACGATCCCTGAGGGCCAAAGATGCCACAGCTCTGACAACAAGCACACACAAGACAGGGGAGGAGCCCCCACGCTTGGTCACCGGCATGGCTTCCTGGACCTGACTCTTATCCTCCGAAGCAGCCCGTGAGTATCTTACAGGCCCCTTCCTCTAGAACCAAGCATAGTGAGGACTGGACAGTCACAGACACTGACCCTCCCACGCCCAAGAAAGTGGACCAGGTGAGGGTAACAGAGGAAGCTACTGACAGTCCCCAGCAGATTGCCTTCGGTGCGCCACTTGTGACTGTCCCAAAGCTGAACACATGCTGTGGCGGAGGATGGAATTCTATCTAAGCTCTCAGTCAGATCAATTCAAAGGCTGCTACCCCCTTCCAGACATCCGGCTACCCTGTCTCCCTGCACTTCCCACAGAGGATTTCAGATCCAGCACTGAACCACCCAGATCCCAACTTCCCTCCCAGATGGTAAGCATACAGTTAGCACGCAATGCATGCTGCACTCCCAACGCAAACGTGGGAACTGAGGCTGTGAGAGCAGCACTCTGCATTTACACTCCATAGAGCTGACTGGAGAATGTGCAAAAATAAAATGAGGTGACATGTCCCACTTGACAAACTCTGAAAACATCAAGAATGCAGTCACAGCCACCCTTCTTGCTTCTGCCCTTTATCCAAGAGGTAAATAAAAGAGAAACCGTTACTGCTTCATGAATCACACACAAAAGCCTGTTCTTTCCTCTGCTCCGGTTTTCCCAAAGCCTCAGTTTGTGTGAGTGATGGATGGGGAAGACAACAGTACTTGCTTCAGGGAGCTGTGTTTCCTTTCATTCATGCATTCATGCATTCATTCATTCACTCACACACTCATTCATTGAGTGATTAAGTGAACACAGTAATTCTGTGCCCGGCATTGCTCAAGCTCTGAAGATACAACGTGAAGATGACCACCAGGTCCCTGTCCTCTGTGCTCATACTCACACCCTAGCACAGGAAAAGACAGACAGCAAACAAGTAAATGAAGTGACTGCGGGTCCCGCCAAGGGCTGCAATATCGACAAAGTGCAGAAGGCATGACGGGAAAGGGGGACACTCATCAGAGAAGGCCTCGTACATGCTAAACCGTGTCCCCCAAAAAAACAGTTATGTTGAAGTCCTAACCCCTAGTACCTCAGAACGTGACCTTGTTGGGAAATGGGGTCTTTGCAGATGATATTTGTTAAGATGAAGTCATACCAGAGTAGGGTGGGGAAATTTAGACACAGACCTGCACAAAGGAGAAACATCATGATGAAGGCAGAGATCAGGGTGATGCTTCTACGTTCCCAGGAACACCAAAGACAGCCGGCGATTCACCCCCAGCAGGGAGAGACGCCTGGAACAGACCCCGCCACCTCAGGAGCCCCGAGTGGGATCTCAGACTTCTAGCTTCCAGAATGGGAGGGGTGCATGTCTGCTATTTAGGCTGCCCAGTTTGTGGCCCTTTGTGATAGCCGCACTGGCAAACAAATCCAAGGCTTCTCTAAGGAAGGCCTGGGCAAGAAGGAGGCCCAGGAGGGACCTAGGGAAGAATGTTCTGAATAAGAAGAAGGCAAGTGCAGGGTCCCAAGCAGAGGAGGCCAGCATGGGAGCAGGGGACGGGGAACAAAGAGGCAGGGCACGATTAGGAGTCAGTGTCCTCAGAGTGGCGGAAGCTAGCAAAGGGGCATGAGTGAGGGGGTTAGATGCCTCAGTCCCTTTGGAGAGACCGCTGTGGATGTTAACACAGGTGAGCCACCAGCACCTTGCCTGGTACAGGCTGTAAGGCCTTCACACATGGCAGTTGCCATGTTTACGGCCTCACGGAACAAGGGGCTTAGGTAAGATTTTCGGAAACCATGATGCTTCCAAGAGAGCAGCAGGCCAGGGGTCAGGAGCCTGGCACTGACTTGCCGTGGGAACTGGAGCCATCATTTCCCTTGTCTGGAACCTGGGGGGCTGGGCTTTAATGAGGGCCCCAGACCCCACTAAGGCCTCCTGGTCGCCGGCTCCAAGAGGTGGTGGTACGGGAATAAGTGTCCATCCCCAAGTGGGATTCCAACTTCATGTCCCCAAACTTCTCCCTTCCACGCCCTGGTTTCTGGCCTGAGATGTTTATTTTTGCTGACAACAAAAAACGTATCTCAATGTCTGCTTAATCTCCATGTTCACCCTAGAATGGCAACTGGCAGCCCCAGCCACAAGAGGTGAAGAATTCTCCAAGCCAAAAATATTTTCTATGCATCCTTTTTAACAATAAGGAGGGGAAACTCTGACTCAGATTCCTACAAAGCCTGCACAGATTATTATTTAAGCCCTGAAGCTGTACTCTTTCTATATTCATTGCTTTCCAATTCAAAGAGAGCATTCCTTGAGGCAGTTTCCAAACTGGTATTTGATACAGTATTAGTAATGGAGCTGGGCGTGGTGGCCTAGCCTGGCCAACACGGTGAAACCCCATCTCTACTAAAAATGCAAAAATTAGCTGGGCATGGTGGCACATGCCTGTAATCCCAGCTACTCAGGAGGCTGAGGCAGGAGAATCACTTGAACCCAGGAGGCGGAGACTGCAGTCAGCTGAGATTGCGCCACAGCACTCTAGGCTGGACGACAAAGCAAGACTCCATCTCAATAATAATAATAATAATAATAATAAAGCATTAACATTTTTCTTAAACACTGCATGAAAAGGGGAAGTTCGGTACTCAAAATCATTTGCAAAGGCTCCAGGTTGTGTCAAGCTAAGTAGAAGCTTTGCTGCAGGACTTTTCAGGTACTTTGATATGTTCATGTGCATGGAGATTTGCAGAGGGGAAGAAGCTGACACTGAAACCCTTGCATACTCGCTTGGGAGAATTCCAGAGAATGCTGCCAGGTCACAGAAATTTACTGAGCCACCTCTGACCTGCCCCACCCTTGATGGAGGAAGTCCCCCGGGGACTATGTACACACCATGCTGGGCGGGGCAGCTTGATGCCCTTGAATATCTTCCGATGAGCCTCATCCAGGAGGGCACACGTCCACCCCACTCTGGCTGTGACCCTGGTGAGTCGCTGGGACTCATGATGGGGGCATTGCACTCTGCAGACTACAGCGTATGCCACAGCTCTGAGCAGCTGTTCAGGGAAACGGGACAAAGGCCAGCACAAATCAGATTGCACACCCTGCAAAGCCAGCACTTTTCTCTAGCGGGTGAGCCCTTTGGCAAAGGAGTTGGTGGGCTTCATCTCCAAGGGCAGCAGCTGTGAGCTACCGAGAAGGCGTGGACACAGAGACACCTAGAGAGACTCAGGGCGAGAACAGATCTGTGCCAGTGCCCTGCAAGGGCTTGAGAAAGGTGCAGGCACCGGTTTTCCCAGGGTCTACAAATGAAATCAGCACATTCAAATCGGTTGGGTTCCAGATTTTGCTGAGGCCTGTGATTAAGTGTCATTTGTTATTGCTGCAATCCTACAGCTGAGAGTAGGACCAAAGGTCATCTCAGCCAGTCCTAGGGATGGGGTGGAGGGAGGTTTCCTGTGGGGGTGGGGGGGGGGGGTGATGTGAAGATAAACCAACTGTGCGTTGGCACAGTGGCATCTCCGTGACTCTGAAGCAGCAGCCATGTGACCTGTGAGCCTTGTGGAAAGGAGGAGAATAAGAAAAGCTGCATCAATGTGCAGGGCTGCCCTGTCTTGCTGCAATAACTTACTAACCAGAGAAGGAAGGAGGCTTCCTCAAAGGCCCACAGCAGCCAACACCCTCCTACATTCCCCAGAACCTCCTCTGGGCCCAGCCCTACTGGGCACAGGCATCAGAGCCAGGGCCGAGAGAGGGAACGCTGATGAGTAATCAGTCAACAGTGACTACCCGGGAGTGAAGGTCCCAGGGCAGGCTTGGTAGAGGAACAGTGGAAGCCTTGGGGAGAGGAGGCTCCTGCTGAAAAAACCAAAGAGCACTTCATGGAAGAACCTAGGTCACACAGGAGGTAAGAGGTATGTGTCTAAGGAAAGACAGAGAAGAGAAAGAGGCACGGGAGAGAGACAGACACATACCCACTGGTCCCCAGAGCCTCAGGAACCAGGGAGGGTTTGTCCTGGAAGAGAACGGCATGTGTAAATGTAATGCATGTGCGTGTGGGTGTGTGGTGGGCACAGGAGGGCTCTCGGGCAGCACAGAGGTTGCTAGGTGGAGAGGGCTACAGCTACGGCAGGAATCATGAGGGGACGAGGCAGAAAGAAGCAGGACAGCACAGCAGCTGCAGGACTGGGGACTGAGGATGGGGCAGGGGGGCACACATAGGACCTCTTCCAGTGAGGGGTAGGGTTGAGGCACTGGCTGGCAGCCTTTCTCCAAACTCAGCAATGGGGGAGAAAGAGTGAGCTCTGATGCCTGGGACCCACAGCACCCTATCCAAAGTGTGAGCTCCAAAAGCCATCTAATACTTCCCAGTGGGTCATGGTAAGCCCTGCCCAACACCTTCCTCCCAGGTGGCCTCCCCTACATCCTGCCCGCAGCACATAGAATTGGGAGGTGGCGTCAGCCACACAGCACCTGCAGCAGCCAGGGGCTCCCATGGCAACCACCTTCCCTCTCTCTGTCGGAGCGGGAAAGCGTTCTGGAAAACCTACCCCAACCAGAGGCAAAGTGACTGGGCTCACAGGATGCAAAGAGGCTCCCGAGTCTCTTGAATCTGAGCCAGAAAATTCTTCTGGGGACCCTACAGGCCCGCTCAGAGGGTGACTCTGGCCCCTCTGCCCAGTCCATGCCCTCGCTCCTATATTTCTGGGCCTCTCTAAGAATGGAATGGGGAGGCAGGCTCCACCACAGCTGGCCCCCTGGGCTAGGAGATCTGTCTACTGTGCTTTCCACTAAAGGGCAGGCAGGCCTGAGCCACCTGGGCGCCCCTGGGACGCCTGTGCAAAGCTGGGGACTCAGTGAAAGTCTATGTGGGCTAAGTGGGCACATAATGACCCACCAGGCAAGGGTGAAGCAGAAACTGAGATGGAAGCAGAAGCCACGCCCACTGAGGGTGGGTAGAGAAGCCAGGTTGGCAGCAGAGAAGGCTGGCATGGTCCCAGCACACATGGGCAGTGCCCAGGAGGCTATGCCCCATGTGGGCCTGCACTGTAAGACCCAGGTTTCAATGGTTCCCTTTAACCTGGCCTCTAGGCACCTACACCTACAAAGCAAGTCCTACAAGGTACACACACCTCCTTCTTTTGGGTCCTTCCTCTTCTCCACTAGGCTCTGGAGGCTTCAGGACAACAGCCTGCTGTCCTCTGTCCATCACCCGCTCTGAAACACACAGATGAGCTCACCTGAGCTCTCAGCTCACTAGGCTGCTGATCTGTGCGACCTTGGTCACATTACGTTGGAGACATTCATTCAACAAAGAGAACCCAAGCCCCCGCTGTGGAGTTACTGCTGCAGCAGGGTGGCAGGGATGGCCTCAAGTGCAGACAGGGTTGGCCATCAGGCCAGTGAGGCAAAATAAAATGGAGGCTCTTTCAGAATGACCCCAAAGAGTGCAGTGAGCACACAAAGGCAGGCACAGGTATTCACATGGGTCAGTCAGCAGCTGACTCAGAGGAGGTGGCAGGTAAGCTGAGCCTTGAAGGACAGTGGGACGCCTCCCTCATCTCCCATGGATGTGTATAGCTGTATACGTTCATCAGAGATCACCAGTGCAGACTGATGTGCTATGGAAATTCTGCACTGAGAAGCCAAGGGGAATGGGAGGTCAACAGATGGCCAAAGATGCAGCGTTGCCTAGGAAACAGGACTGTCGGGAGGGAGCGGGCTCAGGTCGCAGAAACCCGCCTGGCTGCTCCAACACTGGTAAGTGGGAGGCAGTGGTCTACCAGGCGTTGCACGAGGCCCAGGATGGAAACAACCATGGCTGCCCAGGGCCTGGTGCCTGGCAGCACCATGAACAGCCGCCTCACCCTCCTGGAGACCAGGAGATGGCAGAAGCAGGTTTCAACCTGCCCAAGTCACCTGGACCAGATCCTCCTGCTTCAGTTACTGGCCCTGTCACTTCCCACCAGACCAGCTGGGCCTAGGGCCTAGCCAGGAGCCCAGAGAGGCCCAGGGCCTGGGCTGCAGGTGGCGGGCCCAGGTGGGTGCATGTGTTACCAAGTGGTTGCCTCTTCCCGGCTGGACCCAGCACTCGATGACTAATTTGAAATTTTCTCATGCCTGACGGGCATCCTCAGAGTTTAGAAACAGGGGGGAGTACTCACCAAGCCCAAGGCCACCCCTTCCAAGAAAGGGCTACAGAAGCAATGGTGGCATTGGTGAGATATGCCCCTCCCTAGAAGCCCAAGGTCAGTAACTGCAAGAGCTGCAGGGAACAGAGGCCACAATTGGAGGAACACTGTCCCTGTCCTGCTGTAGCCACCAGCCCTGCCCCAGGAGGCCTGCATGGTGCAGTGGACTGCAATGTCTAAAGTGCATGCGGTGGAGGCCACAGGGTCACACTCTGTGACAGCCTGAGAAGAATTGCCAACATCTCACTGAGGTTTAAGATAAACCAAAGACGCTGAGAGCGTAAACGTGACAGGCTCCTCAGTATTCACAGTGCTTTCCCACATGTCAGACACAGCCAACAATGACAAACACGTGACCTCCTCCGAGAGGCTGGTAGGAGCACGCGTCCCATCTGACCCCTCGGCTCTCACTGTCTGCTGGTGGCAGCCTCCCCACATCCCCCGATGCCCAGCCAGTCTCCCCAGTGTTCTGAGGCCCACACCCCTCATGACTCATCAGGCTCAGCACCCCAGGGGCCGGGTGAGGGCTCTCCCCCAGGAACACTGCCCCTATTCTCCAGGCTCTGGGATCACTACCAACAACCCGCACTGCCTTCTCTCCCACTTATCTCAATACCTCAGGGGAGGGCGGGGGAGGACGCAGCCCCCTAGAACCTGGAAATGCTAAGAAAAATCTCCCCAGAGCACCCGAGCAGGGAAGGGCTGAGAGATGCTGGCAGCTGCCACAAAGGGACCAACCTGCTGTCAGGGGGTGGAAGTCCCAAACCTCAGTGCCTGTGACTGTCAGGGAGCTGGGAAAGCCACAGAACCCACAGAGCCTCCCGGCTGGGTGACAATGCCCTGGCTGTTCCCCTGGCCCCCATCCCCCACCCCCTAACAATGCTCCTTTTTTCTTGGGCGCTGACCCTCGCTTGTCAGGGCTCTGTCCTCAGAAGAGCCCACAGGGCCAGGCAGCTGGACCAGGGAAGCCCTGGAAGGCTGTTCCTCTGCTCCCTGGGTGGCTCCTGCTCTGAGCCAGGTCAGTCCCATTCCCTGAGGCCTACACAGGAAGCCCGTGACCGCAGCAAATGTCCCTGCCAACCCCCTAACCCCAGGACAATGGCATCTCCACGCCCCATGCATGATCAACAGGGCAGTGTTGACAGGAAAAGAGAAGACCAGCACTTCTCAGCCCAGGACGTCAGATCCTGCCTGCATTTCACCATGGGTGTTGCGGGGGTGGGGGGGTGTCTGCCTTTCCTTCAGATGGTCAAGGCCAAATTCACTGAAAATTCAAAATTTAGTAAGAGTTATTAAAGGTATTTCACTGCTGGAATAAATAGCAGCCACTGGCTGAAGGCCCAGGGAAGCTTCAGGATGTAGCCTCAGGCCCCAGCAGCTTAGACACACCTTACATGCTCATCTGAGCAGTCACCTGCCAGGCTGGCTCCACTTCACAACAGGAGTCCAAGGCCAGGCCCAGGACTCAAGAACTCCCACTGGCAAGCCTGGGGCTGAGATTCAAGCTCAGCTTCCAGACGAGGTGTGGTCTGGATGTCAAAGACAAGGAAGACAGAGCAGTGCCACCTGGGGCCCAATGAACCCTGAATGTGACCCTCTGCCTCCTGCAGTGGAGACAGTGAGACTCAGGCAAAACGGAGAGATACCAGCCATGTCTACAAAGTAATGCAGCTTTTCAAAAAACTGTCTTTTTTCTCTGATCAAATTAATGTATATCCATTGTAAGAGATGTTTATATTCCCAGTTACTTAGGAACTGAAAAATTTTAACTTAATCTCAGAGATAGCCCATAACATTTGTATTACATAACATACCCCTCCAGGTTTTTAATATATATCATTGCTAAAACTGAAATTATACTACACAAACATCTGGATCCTACTTTTTAATTAACAAGCTATAGTGAATATATTCCTCTGACGTTACATATTCTTTTTTTTTTTTTTTTTGAGATGGAGCCTTGCTCTGTCGCCCAGGCTGGTGTGCAATGGTGCAGTCTTGACTCACTGCAACCGCTGCCTCCCAAGTAGCTAGGACTACAGGCATGCACCACCACACCCAGCTAATTTTTGTATTTTTCATAGAGACATGGCTTCACCATGTTGGCCAGGCTGGTCTCAAATTCCTGACCTCAGGAGATCCACCTGCCTCAGTCTCTCAAAGTACTGGGATTACAGGCGTGAGCCACCGCACTCAGTCAATGTTGCATATTTTTCTAAAGCATTATCATTAAAAGGTAAATCAAGCATAACTTATTTAATCAATTCCCTACCTTTTAATATTTGGTTGTTTCTAACTGTACAATTATAAATAACAAAAAACTATTAAATTATACACATATACTCTCTTTTAGAAGGGAAAGAAGAGTGAGATACATGTTTATTGTATTTATTTATTTTTGAGACAGAGTCTTGCTCTGTCGCCTAGGCTGGAGTGAAATGGTCCAAGATCAGCTCACTGCAACCTCCACCTCCTGGGTTCAAGCGATTCTCCTACAAAAGCAATGTTGGCATCAGTGAGATCTGCCCTCCCCGGGAGCCCAAGGCCAGTAACTACAAGAGCTTCAGGGAGCAGAGGCCACAACTGGAGAAACCTCCCGAGTAGCTGGGATTACAGACATGTGCCACCACACCCGGCTAATTTTTGTATTTTTAGGAGAGACGGGGTTTCTACATGTTGGCCACGCTGGTCTCAAACTCCTGACCCCAAGGACCTCAAGTGATCTACCTGCCTCGGCCTCCCAAAGTGCTGGGATCACAGGCGTGAGCCACCATGCCAGACCAGATATATGTTTAACACTGGAAAACCATTCTTCTGAAGACAAGGACATAAGCTCCAAGCAAATATCTGAAAAATGCATCCAGTGGAAAATGGCATTTCCTGGACATGCCAGAAAATAAGACACTCTAATAATGTTCCTAAAACCTGTGACCTATTTCTTGCTCAATTTTTCTCTGAACTGAGCCCCAAAAGATGGGAGTAAGTTCCCTTTGCCACCACTGCTGATCCTGCTGCCATGACTACAGCGTCCACCTACATACGCCCAGCTCTCATGGGGGTGCTGCCAGACTCAAAAACCCACCACTGACTCCCCCTTTCCTACTAAATGATGCCCAGAATGTTCTAGGCACAGGCCTTTTGCACAGGCTCTGGCACCAGCATGCTTTGGGTTCCCTCTCCCCTTCACTCCATGGTCACGATACCCAGAAACACCCCCTACCTGCTTATTCTACAGAGGCTGTTCTCTGCCTTCTCAGCTACTCAACCTTCTCCCAATCCATGTCAACAAGACGCCTCCTCTTTTTTCACTGGACATGGTGGCTCACACCTGTAATCTCAGCACTTTGGGAGGCTAAGGCAGGAGGATCACTTGAGCCTAGGAGTTTAAGATCAGCTTGCACAACACAGCGAGATCCCTTGTCTACAAAAAAAATAAAAAACAAAAACCTCCCTTTCCACCCTGTGCCTGCTGGAGACTTTGTATCTCTACAAAACAAAGGTGCTTGGTGTCAGATCACAGATTCTGGAATCTTGACTGTGCTGCTTGCAGACCTAGCTGGTCACTTAAACCCCACCGTGCTTCCATGACCACTGAATGGGGGACCAGACACACCTACACCTCACAGGGTCACTGTGATAAGTCGCTGAGGCCCTCTCAGCCCCATACCCCACAGCAGGCCAGCAAGCTGTCGGCTGGTATTCAGCCTCAACAACACTTGAGGAGCTAAACTGGGAGTTCTCCCTGCCATGTCTCCCTTGCTGTCAGTTTCAGTACACGAAGTGCAGTGTGGGTGAGAGGGGATAAATGGCACCTTCGCTTCTCCAAGGCCACTGAATGTTCTTACTGGCCCTCTGCCCTCTCCACAGGGCCTCCTCCAGAGGGTGTCCCGCTGTGCAGAGCACCCGGAAACTCTCTGGATGAGGTCAGAGCGTACACTGGTATCCCTGCCAGCCCCTGCTGGGAGGCACCCCCACCTCCAACTCAGGCTGACGGGAAGAACGCCCAGTGCCACTTCTATTAACTCAGGCAATGTTTTGTTCTTTTTGGTTAAACTGCCTTAATCTTTAAAACCGCATATCCACACGTCTGGCATGCTTTTTATACGCACACATTTCTCTGGGAAGAGAAGCAAGACAGACTTCGCAGTCACTTACAGGCCAGATAACTGAGGACTCAGAGGGTCTATGTCAGGGTGAACAATGGGGAGCCTGGGCTTCAGCTACACGAAGCAGGGCTTTGCTTCCTCCTACGAAAGCAGGGCCTGGGACCAATGTCCTTCACTGTGGCCTGGGATACAAGGACAGAGTGGGGGGGAGGGGGAAGAGAGGGGAGGGGAGAAGGGAGGGCAGGGAAGGGGAGAGGAGGGGAGGGAAGGGGAGAGGAGAAGAGCGAAGGGAGGGGAGGCGGTGTTGGTCCACTTTGCCACTCCTCACCTGCATGGGCCCCCACCACCAACAGAATGAGGTCCAGGCCCCTGGCCAGAGCACAAAGGGTCCCCTGCCACACTGCTTGGCCCAACACCTCTGCCAGGCTCCCCACAGATACCGTACACACGAAATACTTGGAGTTCCCCCAAATGCTAAGCTGGCTTGTGCCTCGGGGCTTCCTGCACGCAGTCCCTCCTCTTCCTCAGGACCTGGTAAGCTCCCAGCCTTCCCTGAAGGGGACGTGCAATACCCCACCACCCCCGTAGGAGGCTGCCCGGCACTCCCTGAGCAGGAAGTAGCTCTGTGCCCACTCTGGGTCACTGCCATTCTCTTTCTCCGGGGACTGACTCCCTCTGGGTGGGGCTGTATGAGGTTGTAGCAACAGCCAAGCTTGGGAGGCAGGAGAACTAGAAGCAAGGTCCTGGCCCCATCACCTAGATGGAAGATCCAGGGAACTACTTAACCTCACCAAGGCCCCATCTTCTCCCCTGTAAACAAGGAAGGATCCTACCTGTCTTGACGGGTCAGGCACATTCAACAAGATAGGATGTCTATGCACTGAGTTCAGAGCAGAAGCCCCCCAACATAACTCTACCACTCCCCATCAAAACAGAGTTTGGGGGGAGACAGTTGGTCTTAACAACTGCCAAGAACCTAATACCCTGGCAGGAGGGGGGCTATTTTGATCAGAGATTAGCAAGGCACTGTCCTCAAATGTTTACTCCTCACAAAGGCCCTATCCCACAGGCACTAGTTCATTTACATTTCAAAGAAGCTATAAGGTGAGGGCCAGGCTGCCACCGCCAAGCCAGGATTTGAACCTCCTCCCTCCAGGCCCTTGGTACTACGAAGTACCTTTCAAATGCCCCCTCCTCCAGGAAGTTGTCTTTGACTCTTCCCTGCAGGCAGAAGTGGCAACCCTGCTCTCTCTGCACAGCATTACCTGGGCATCCTTCCTTCCTCTCAGTATGAGTTACTCTGAGACCCAGAGACCAGTAGGTTCTGGGATGTGAGCACCAGAACCCTCCTGGGGCTGACCTGAGCAGCAAGGGACCTCACTAAAAGGTCACTGTGCAGGTCAGGAAACAGGAAGCTGGGAGAGCCATGCTCAGAAACCAGGCCCCTGCCAGGGAGGCTGTTTGCCCAGAGAAGCGCAGTGAAAGTGGGCCTGGTGGCAGGCAGGCAGGCAAGGACCCCTGCCCAGCCCACACCCGGGCACACGGAGCTCAGCTTCCCAGCTGGCACCTGCCTCTGCCACTGAGCCACAGTGATGAATGCTCCCTGTCCTGCTTCCTGAATCCCAGCGCCAGGGGGTGGGTCTGGCTGGCAGGCTCCAGTCCTGTGTCCACACCCAGCACTACAGGTGACAAGAGTTCCTGGCCCTTCCTCTCTGGCCTCCAAGATACATATGGAAGTGAACGCTCAGATGTAAACTGGGAGGGGGTCAGATGCTAGGAACTCTCAAAACACAGCCAATCTATCCTGCAGCCCCCTGTTGACCATATGCTCCTGGTAGCAAGGATCTATCTCACCCAGCCTGTGTCCCCAACAGTGTCTAATCCTAAGGGCCACCTACAAAATGACAACAGCAGTGACCGCCTACCACACAGCCGCCATGTGCAGGTGCCATGCTGGGTCCTCACAGACTTCCTATCACCTGGTCCTCACCACATCCACTGCAGGAGGTACAAATCAAGTCATTTTATAAGTTAAGGAAATTAACCTTCTAGAAAACAAATGACTCAAATGTCCTGAATCTCACAGTAACAAATTCAAGATTCCAACACAGGTATAGCAAATGAGAAACACGTTTTCTCTGCTCTGCCACCCTGCTGTTCTAATCAGTGTTCACTCAGTGAATGGCAGCCATATATGAACAGAAAGTGGCTAAGAACAGAGACAGTCCCTCTTGCCCCAGCCAAGCAGCTTCGACCCTAATCCCTGGGTGGGCCTTGATGCTAGGGGTTTTGGAACATGCCTGGTGCACGTTCGGGTCACCAAAACCCTGCTAACATGCAGCCATTTGCCAAAAGGATTTGTCTGAGGCTGTGATCTCTCTAGTTTTGAGGGTGCTGATCAGACACATCTAAAAGGGACAGGACTGGGAACTGGGACAAGGTAGAGCTGGACCTAACACGGCTTTGAAGTCAAGATCCAAAACTCAGGCCAGGGCTCCACCTGCAGGTCCTGCTAGGCCTGACGGAGCACTGGGGCTTGTGGGGTGGCTGCAGCTCTCAGAGGGAGGACCTGGTGGGCAAAAAAGGGAGAAGGGCCTCAGACAAGGAGAAATAGATTAGTGTTTCAATCTTGGCCGGGCGCGGTGGCTCACACCTGTAAATCCCAGCACTTTGGGAGGCCGAGGCAGGCAGATCATTTGAGGTCAGAAGTTCGAGACCAATCTGATCAACATGATGAAACTCTGTCTCTACTAAAAATACAAAAATTAGCCAGGTGTGGTGGTGTACACCTATAATCCCAGCTACTCAGGAGGCTGAGGCAGAAGAATCACTTGAACCCAGGGGGCGGAGGTTGCAGTGAGGCGAGATTGTACCACTGTATTCCAGCCTGGGTGACATAGTAAGACTATCTCAAGTTTTTTTTAAAGTTGCAATATTAACCCTACAAATTGACTTGACGTCCAAACACTTTCTCATCCAGCTACTGCCAGCTCCCTACCGAGGCCCACACTTTGGGGAAAATCCTTAGAAACTTCTTGTCATTGGTAAAAAATATTGACCCAGGATTGGCCACAGGTGGTTTCACAGCACACACAGAACCCAAAGCTGGGGCTCAGAGAAGCAAAATGACTTGCCCAAGATCACAGAGATAAGGAGGTCGGGTTGAAATCCACCCCAATTTATGTGCACAGACAGGAGGGGAGAAGAAAAAGGAGAAGGGCTCCCTGGTGGGGCAGGTGGATTTCTGAAGGCAGGAAACACCAGTGGGAAAGCTGAAGACAGCAGAGTAGAGACTGCAAAAGCCCACTGCTCTCTGGGGTCACTGCAGAAAGCACTGAACACATGCAGGGCTCAACCCACCAGGCACCTTTTCCTTTGGGACTATTTCCAACAGGAAATTCCAAGCGTCCCTGTCAAGCAGGAGAAATGCCATCCTGGGTCCAAGGCAGCAGGACAGCCCCCCCGCCTGGCCCCACCTACATGCAGAACAGAGTGCACCAGGCAGGAATGTGCACCCAGGCCATAGCCAGACTCAGCCTGGCTGGGAGGAGGCTTGTTCTTATCTGTGGCTTGATTAAAACAAGCCTGGATTACACCACAATCTTTGGGCCCCAAGGCTGGCGGGGCCTGTTCCAGGCACATGCCATGCCCAGGCTGCCGCTCTCCTTGCCCTCATCAGTGGCAGGGCTGGCATCCTGCGGGGGGCCCTTCCCACACCACAGCCCCACCCTTCCTCTCCCGCCAACCACCTGAAGGTCCAATATGCATATTCTACAATTCTGGCTTCAACTCTGCTCCTGAGACCTTTACTGCCCCAAGTCTACTACCCTGTGTTCTGAGTAAATGAAAAATCTTCTCCCCTTCCCCAGAGTCCTCAAATCTAACCATTCTGGAACCCGGCTTGTGGATGGCTAGGCTCTAGTCTCCCTCTTCTTCTGTCCCATCACCCTGGGAAGCCAGAGCCAGAGGGTACTGAGGAATTCAGGTGGCAGGGGGATGTGAGGAGGGGTCCTAGGAGCAAATGGAGGGTCACAAACTGAAGCGCCTACAGAGCAAATGTAAACCATGAGGCCGGTGGTGTGGGACAACAGAGAATGGTGAGGCCTAGGGGCAACCAGCTTGAACACTGGCCACAATGTCAAAGGAAAGAATGTAAAATTCCTGTGTGGGCCGAACAGGTTGCATGCCGGCCCAGGTATATCTGAGTCACCCATGCGTAATCTGGTCCAACACCCTCCGCAGAGATGGGGAAGCTGAAATCCAGACACAAGGAAGGGACCGTGAATAAGGTTGTGCTGGTGATTACTGAGAAGGTCCGGCATAAAAATTAAACCAAAGCCTAGGCCGAACACTGTTGCCCACCTGCTGGGCTGTGAACCTGGTGAGGATGCTGCACTCGGCCTGGCAGCAGATGGAAACTCTGGAACTGAAGCACCATGGATAAGCCACAGGGCCCCCCAGGTAAAGGTCTGAGAGCCCGTCATGGCAAGCCCCTGGGACTGACCCAGATGCAGTCACTGACCAATGTGGTGCAACCATCACCCAACCTTGTGGGGCAGCAGATCTGGGAGGAGGTGGGGCAGTGGCCCAGGGGACAGCAACGTGGCAGACAGGGAAGAAGGGTGTGGCTTCTGTCTATGGCCTGGACAGAAGGGCCACTGCAAGCACCAAGGCTAGCAAAGGAGAAAGAGGAAGAAGCAAGAAAAACCCCTGACACCGTGACGGGCTGGCATGGGCTCAAAGTCAGGCTGTGGTTCTTTAGGTTAGATCTCAACAGGGTAAGAGTCTTAAATGCCCTTTCCCCACCGACCTAATAGGGCTTAGCACCAGGGATCCTGGCCCAGGGCTCTAGGACCTGTCAGATCAGGAAGAAAGGGGCACTTAAGGGCTCCATCCTGTAAGATCTACCTTGAAGAACCAGATCCCTGACTTTGCAGACCAATGCCATGCCACCTTTGAGCCTGAAATGGAAGTCTGTGCCTTAGTTCCAAGTCACCAGGCACTGGTTCCCTGCCCTTGCAGGCGCAGGGCCTCAAAAATCAAACCAAACCTCCAAGCCTTACCTCTCACAAATAAGCAAAGGCCAGTTACCCCTCTGGGCAAGCCCTCAGGCCCCTGTCTTTGCCAATCAGCAGCTCTGCTCTTGCAGCGCCTGAGGGCCAGTCCATGTGGCCTGCCAGGAAACCACAGAGGCCAGGTCAGAGTGGCCTTTTAATTCAACTCCTGTGGTGATTCCGAAGAGCACTGCTGCAGACTGGGAGGCTGGAAGGAGGCTATGCCGCCCCTGCCTCATAACAGAGGCTCTGCAACAAATCACCAAGATGGGGTAAGGTTAGCGCAGAGCAGGTGGAGGGTCTCCTTGTACCATCTGACAGCACTTAAAAACCAATTCGAGGCTGGGCGTGGAGGCATGCCTGTAGTCCCAGCTATTTGGGAGGTTGAGGTGGGAGGAGGATCACTCGAGCCCAGGAGTTCAAGGCTGCAGTGTGCTATGACTGTGTCTCTGAAATAGCCACTGTACTCCAGCCTGGGCAACACAGCCAGATCCTATCTTAAAAAATTCAATTAGAGACCTTGGCTTACATGCAATCAGAGAACTAATTAACAAGGACCAGTAATTAAAATTAAGCTATACTCTCTAATTCAGATATATATATTTTTTAACACTGTTTCAAAACTACTTTCAGGATCCAGTTTCTAGTCTGGACACAACCCATCCATTCTGGGCCACAACTGCCAGAATACCTTTCCTCAACTAACTAAAAACCTTCAATGGCTCCCTCAGTGCCCCCAAATAAGGACTCACACTGCCTCTGGCTTCCTTTCCACACTCATGGCTCACTGCCTCTCAAAGTGGCTCACTGCCCTGGTGGGACAGGTCCACCCCTGGTCCGTGAGCCGGGTCTCATGCCGTCACCAGGCACACACAGGGTCCTCTTTGACCCCATCCCTGCCCCATGCTCTTCTCTTCGGCAAACCCCACAGCATAGTCTGGGGCAATCAAGCCACACCCCTTCATCCTAACTCTCAGAGCATCTTGACCTCATCGCCCAGCTGATCACAAGCTCCGAAAAGGACTTTCCTGTGGCCAGGGCTCAAGTCCCAGGCATGCACAAACCCGCTCACAGAAACTTGGCTGAGAAAAATGTTAACCATTAGCACTACTCCCATTTTCTATTCTGAGGAGGAGGAAACTGAGGCTCAGAAAAACAGCGCTAATCCGGGGCCCCACGGTGGGCACAGCAGGGTCTGCACACGGTCGGCCTGGCTCAAGCTTCCTCTCCCACATGGCTCAATGTGCTCCAGGTAAAGGCAACTATGAACCATGCCCCTGTCATAAAGGAGATAAGACATACACACGGGATATGGTGGTTGGGCAGGATGCAATTTAGTGCTCAGACTTTCCTAAGTGCTCTGGGCTTCGGGACCTTCAGAAAAAGGCTGGGTAGGCAGGGATGACCCAGCAGCCTGGAGGAAAAAAAAAAAAAAAAAAACAAGCAAACAGAAACATCTCCAAATGAGTGGTCAACTGGAAAGCACAGGACAGAATCAGGGGATCAGTGTTTTTCCATTTTTTGTGGACTGTACACTTCCATAGCCTTCTCTCACAGCAGCTGAAAAACTAGTGAATGAAGCAACAAACAGCTGTGCACGGTGGCTCATCCTGTAATCCCAGCACTTTGGGAGGCTGAAGTGAGTGGATCACAAGGTCAGGAGATCGAGACCATCCTGGCCATGGTGAAACCACGTCTCTACTAAAATACAAAAAATTAGAGTGTGCACCTGTAGTCCCAGCTACTCAGGAGGCTGAGGCAGGAGAATGGCTTGAACCTGGGAGACAGAGGTTGCAGTGAGCTAAGATCGTGCCACTGCACTCCAGCCTGGTGACAGAGCAAGACTCCATCTCAAAAAAAAAAAAAAAAAAAAGCAACAAACAATAGTTCATTATCATCAAAGCTCAGTCACTAGCTAACCCACCCAGGCTGTGTCCCCCCATCAGAAGCTCTGCTCGGTGGAACTCCACAAGGCCGCACATGCAGCCCAGTGACAAGGCTATCTGAGGCCCATGCTCCAGCCCAGAGCAGGCGGCCAGCAGGGAAATCACAAGGGCCTCCCTGCTTTGGGTCTCCTTTCCCTCTCCGTCCACTTCCACATGAACTAAGTGCCCCCTCCGCCAGATCAAAGAATGGAAGTCAGGAAAGAGGGGACTGAACTGGGAGAGAAGAATCAGACCAATGGACAACTCTAGACTGGAAAGCTGGGGCCTCAGGCCAAGCCGGGCTGCCAGAGAACCATTACCACCACTGCTTTTGCCAAGTTTCCATCTGTGGCCTGCCCTCAACTTGGTTCCCTTGGAGAACCTTCCTCCCCAACATTCAAGCCACGTAATTCCAGGGGGTTGACCCACACACTCACTTCAGGGTGGGCAGGTGATACAGGCCTGGCCAGCTAGAGTCTCATGTCAACCAGACCAAAGTGGCTGGCTCGGGGACCGGTGTTACAGGTTGAACTTTGTCCCCCACCAAGATAAGCTGAAGTCCTAACCTCTAGGACCTGCGAATGTGACTTTACTTGAAAACAGGGTCTTTGCAGATATAATCAAGTTAAGATGAGGTCATTAGTGTTGGCCCTAATCCAATATGAATAGCGTCCTTATAGGAAAAGGAAAAAGCCATGTGAAGACGCAGACACCCAGGTAGGGGTAGCCAAATGAGGATGGAGGCAGAGACTGTGGTGATCCTGCCACAGCCAAGGTGCCCTGGGACTATCAGGAGCTGGCAGAGGCAAGGAAGCTTCCTCCCCTCAGGGCTTCAGAGGGAGCAAAGCCTGCTGGCACCCTGAGTCCAACTCCCAGCCTCCAGAACTGAGAATGGATTTCTGTTCTCTTAAGCCATGCAGTTCGTGGTGACTTGTCATGGCAGTCCTAGGAGGCAAGCACGATACATATGTGACCCAAGCCAGGCCAGCCAGAGCCAGCCAGCCCCAGCCAACCCGACATCTGCTTTCTGCAGGGCTGTGAAGCCCAGGGGATGCAGCTGCGGGCAACCAGTTTCACATGACTTGGCACAAGCCCACCCAAAATAACTCTCACAAGGAGGCTGAAGAGTGAAGAAATATTTCTGAAGACAATTCATTTGAGTTCTTCATGGCCTGAAACCTGCCAGACCTATCTCTGGACCTTCTGAGGCATACATGCCAACAAATTCTATTTCTGGACATTTCCTGAAGATTTTTTATTCATGTTGACAATCTGCTACTTACAACCTGAAGAGGCTTTAAGTTTTCTCCTAACAGGGTGTGATTTGTTTTCTGGCATAACACGCCCACATGAACAGGACGCCTGATGGTCATCCTCTTGGGCACCCACACTTCTTATATCAATGCTTTCTTACATTCAAAGCATTGGCATCCTTCTCTTTGGCATGCACCTTCAGTCTTCAAAGTTTTGTTTCAATCATGGCCAGTCCTTATGCCAAGGATGCATTTAGTTTTTGTATAACAAAAAACAATTCTGACAAGCTCAGAATCATGAGCGAAGATGTATCTGATTTTAAGTGCTGACTAAACATGGCTTTAGTTGTAAGGACAGAATGTTAGGAGCGAGTGGGGTCTCTAGGGTGTTTCAACAGCTTGACGTCAGCAAGAATCCAGGCTCCTTTCAAGCTTCTATTCTGCCATGCTTGCCATGGTAAACCTTTGTCCATATGCCTGTCATCTCATGGTCACAAGAGAGTTGCCAAAGCTCCTGATACTCCCACAAAGTATCTGGAAGGTTGAAAGAGGAGGCCAGGGCGAAACAGCTAATCTTTTGTAAGAGAAGAAACACTCTTTCCCAGCTGGGCGCGGTGCCTCATGCCTGTAATCCCAGCACTTCAGGAAGCCAAGGTGGGCAGATCACTTAAGCTCAGGAGTTCAGGACCAGCCTGACCAACATAGTGAAACCCTGCCTCTGCTAAAAATACAAAAATTAGCCAAGTATGGTGGCACACATCTGTAATCCCAACTACTCAGGACGCTGAGGCATGAGAACTGCTTGAACCCAGGAGGCAAAGGTTACAGCGAGCCGAGATCACACCACTGCACTCCAGCCTGGGCAACAAAGCAAGACTGTCTCAAACAAAAAAAAAGAGACTGTCTCTCTCCCGCCACGTCTCACTGGTTAGAAGTGCACACAACATGGGCACCCCCACTGCAAGGGAGGCTAGGAATGAAGCATCTCATAACAGGCGCAGGCCAATCATCACTACCACCCGGAGGAAAAGGGACCGTGTAGACACTGGAAAGTGAAGATCTGCTGGGAAGGCAACTTTGCAGATATTAATGATATTAAAGAATAACAGATTCCATTTGCCCCTTAAAAGCCCTACAAAACCCCTTCTGTGGCTTCTAGGTTGACCCTGGGGGAAAGTCACCAATACACAAGAATCACACGCCAAAGGCCTCCTGCAGGCAGGGAACTAAGGTGAGTGCCCACAAGGAGCCTAGCCAGCAGGTAGGCAGGTAAATGACAGCTCGGAGGAGGGGAGGGGACAGAGGGGAAGCCAGGAAGGCTTCTGTCAGCAAGTGACATCTGGCTGGAGTAGGCTGGGACCAGCACATACAAACGCAGGGAGAGACTGCGCAGGTGTCGCTGGTGTCTGAGTTGGGAGTGGCAAGGGGTGAGCCTGCCTGGCTGCCAGGACTAAACTGGGAAGGGCCTTGTAAACCATTCTCCAGGGCTTCAACTTTAACCTAAAGACAATGAAAGGCCAGGAAAGGTTATAGCAGGGGAGTGACTCAGATATACTTGATGAAAGATCATTCTTCCAGGCAGGGGCTGGGCTGAGGGAGCAAGAGCCCAGAGGTGGGGATGCCAGCCAGAGGCTTGGCAGTAAGAGGTAAGGGGGACTGGGAGACTGCCTGGGGTCACAGAACAGAAGGACAGAGAGGGGAGTGGGTAAGGAAATATCCAGAGGGGAAATCAACAGAACCTGGAAACACTAAAGTTGTGGCGTAGAGGGACAGAGGCACCGGGTGGGCTGCCTGGGTGGGAGATAGGGGGAGACCTTCATGACCATCTAATAAAACACAGAACAAGCAGGTCTGGAGGGGACAGAGGAAGTCAAGTTACAAACACGGTCCCTCCAGGCAGAGAGGCATTTGGCAAAGGTTCTAGGCCTGCCGCGGGGGTGGGCGCCGACAATCCCTGCTACTGGAAAGTGCAACCCCTGCTCGGCTTCCCTTTCGAGGAATGGCCTTCCTGGGACAAAATAAAGGCCAGGGGGCAGCATGCTGGAGAAAATACTCGCACTGTCTTAAATAGGAGGAAATCATCCAGCCAGTGGGAGAAAGTTTACACAGGAAGGACCGGGTTGCACTGGGTGCATTTTAAAGAGAGCCCGGCGGACACATGGGTTCTCCTGCTGGGGCTGCCCACCTGGAAGATAACAGCTGAGACTCAAGCGGGCAAGATCGGCTGCCTCATCTCCAATCCCCACGTGTGGGGAGGGAGGAGGCACTTCCACCACCCGACTTCCCTGCGAGCACCCGCGATGTCACGTCTAGGGAGGCCTGCTGCCAGACAGCAAAAAAGAAGCGACTCATTCTTGAGTACCATGTGCTCCAAATGGTTCTTCAGGAGCCCCCAAGTGGCAGCTTCTGTCCTATCCAAGCCAAGAGAGAGGAGCAAGGGCTGATGGCAGGTGCCCAGGGGTCGCAAGTGGCCAAATACTGCAGCCAGCTTTTAAAGGCATCAATGTACACTTCAAGGGCCGACCCTGGCTCTTGCACCCCAACTCATGTCATGTTTCCCAGGGGAGCTGAGTGTCCCAGGACTCTGACCCAGACACCCACCATGGCTTTCAAACTCTCTCTGACCTCAAATATCTTTCCTGAAATGAAACCTAACAAGCAAACTCCAGATCAGAGTTAGACCCCAGATCAGATCAACAGAGAGTGGCTGGGCATGGTGGCTCACGCCTGTAATCCCCGAACTTTGGGAACCTGAGGTGGGCGGATCGCTTGAACTCAGGAGTTCAAGACCAGCCTGGGCAGCATAGCAAACCCCCGTCTATACTAAAAATACAAAAATTAGCTGGGCATGGTGGTGCTTGCCTGTAATCCTGGCTATTGAGGTGGCTGAGGCAGGAGAATCACTTGAGCCTGGGAGGTGGAGATTGCAGTCTCCAGCCTGGATGACAGAGCGAAACTCTGTGAAAGAAAGAAAGACAAGAAAGATGCATGGAAGGAAGGAAGGGAGGGAGGGGGAGGGGAGGGGAGGGGAGGGAGAAAGCAAGCTGTTCAGGTGAAGGGAGTGGTGAGCAACACATCCCCCTTGAAAAGCAGGTACCCCTTCAAGGAACCCCTAGAGGTGCCTCCTAGCCAAGCTTGAAAGCTAATTCAATGAGACTGGAAACCACCCTGTGCCTCCAAATGTCTCAGTGTGGGAAATGGAAGACAGCAGATGTAGTGGAAGTCCCTCCATTAGAAAGATAACACTCCCTAACCCTTGCTGAGGTTACGGCTATGGGGTACTCACCTCTGCAGTTTTTGGCTAAGAAATGCCAAGGATAGCCACGCATTTCAAGAACAACTCTGTGGTGAGAAATTCAGCACATTCCACTCTGAGAGCACCAACATCTTCACCCTTTTTTTGTAGTCAGAACTTGCACCAGGGGAGAGCCTTTGTCCCTGCCTCGAGGGGCCACATGGACGAAGGGGAATAAGACAGCAGAAAGCACAAGGACTTGGGTGGCAGAGCTGCCAGGCCAAACCCCAGCTCTGCCATTTAAAAGATCTATGACCTTGGGCAAGTTCTTTAACCTTTCTGAACTTCAGTTCTCAGTATTCAAAAGGTAGGATAATTAATTGTCCCTACAGCTTATAGGACTGTCTTTGGGGTTTATATGAGGGATTTTTTTCAAGTGCTTTATAAACCACTCCCAAATGTTAGCTCTATTTACACTGATTTTATTGCTGGGCTCCTAGGAGGCCAGATGCAGCAGACTTAGTTTCTACTAAAGGTCTTTTATTACAACAGACGCCAGGCATTTAGGGCAGCCTGTTGTCTGAAGAACAGCCTGCTTCTCCAACAAGAATCCCATAATCCCAGGCTCTATACAAGGTCTAAGTCTCGATGCCAGGCTCTGGCTGACACTCCGACCCACTCCCAGGGAGGCCTGGTCTGGGTTGTTGTTACTCTGGGGGTCTTGTTTGTCCTGCTGTGAAGGCCAAAGGAATTCCCAGTGGGGCTGAGGGGGGAAATCAAAGGACACTTCAGTGGGGTCAGAGACTGCCTAAGAGTGACTCAGTGGGCAGGAAGTTCAGCCCCAAGCCTCACCAGCCTTCTGGCTCACTTTACATTCAATGTAATACCTGCCTACACCACCACCCTCTATCCTAACCCAGGTCCCCAAGAGGTTGACGGTACAGGAAATGGCCCTACATCTCCCATCCCAGGATTCAGTTCCTGACTCAGAACTGGGAAAGGGACTGGGCACAATCTCGCAGATGCCCCAAAGACTTGGAAAGCACTCTAGTGGCTTTCTGAACAGGCACATCTGGCCCAACCACACCTTTCGTCACCACTGTGGTTCTCAGAGGGGCTCGCCAGCAGGGTCAACATTATCTGGATACTTGTCACAGATGTGGACCCTCAGCCCCCTCAGACCTACTGGTTCAGAGATCCTGGGAATGGGGCCAGCCATTTGTTTGAAGACGTGCTCCCTGGGGGTTCTAATGCACGCTCAAGTTTGAGAACCATGACTTCAATCCAGTGTTCCCCACCTGCTCCTTTCCCATCTGCCTGTCGTCAGAACCAGCTGGGGGCCTCATGACAGCCAATGCTCTGGAGCTACCCCAGAGATCTGGATGTCACTGATGCCACCTCATCAGCACTTCTTTTTTTTTTTTTTAATTGCATTTTAGGTTTTGGGGTACATGTGAAGAACATGCAAGATTGTTGCATAGGTACACACGTGGCAGTGTACTTTGTTGCCTTCCTCCCCTTCACCTATATCTGGCATTTCTCCCCATGCTATCTCCCCCCAACTCCCCACCCCCCACTGTCCCTCCCCTATTTCCCCCCAACATACCCCAG
>CAUYQU010068314.1:0-98582 GCA_963574635.1 Cheracebus regulus | reverse complement strand
CCCTCCTTCCTTCCTTCCCTCCCTCCCTCCTTCCTTCCTTCCCTCCCTCCCTCCCTCCTTCCTTCCCTCCCTCCCTCTCTCCCTCCCTCCTGCCTTCCTTCCTTCCTTCTTTCCTTTCTTTTGTAGAGCTAAGGTCTCCCTATGTTGCCCAGGCTAGTCTTGAACTCCTGGACTTCAGTGATCCTCCTGCCTCAGCCTTGTTGGTTTTTTCTTCTTTTTGTCTTTTGCATTTAATTGACACAGGATAATTTTACATGTTTATGGGATACAGTGCAATGTTTTGATACATGTATATATTGTGTAATGATCAAATCACTGTATTTAGCATAACCATCACCTCACACATATACCATTTCTTTGGGGTGAAAACATTGAAAATTCTCTTTTACCTATTTTGAAATAGGGAATACAATGTTGTTAACTCTAGTCTCCCTGGGGTGCTATCGAACACTAGAACTTACTCCTTTTAGCTAACTGTGTTTTTATACTCATTTGCCAACCCTTCTTCATCCTCCCTCTCCAGGTTCTGGTAACCACTATTCTACTCTCTACGTCTATGAGATCAACTTCTTAAGATTCCAGATATGGATGAGATCATGCAGTATTTGTCTTTCTGTGCCAGGCTTATGTCACTTAACCAAATATCCCCTAGGTAGGTTCTACCTAGGGGACATTTTGTTGCTACAGATGGTAGGATTTCATTCTTCTTTATGGCTGAGTAGTATTCCATTGTGAATATGTACCACGTTTTCTTTATACATTCACCCACTGAGGAACACTTAGGTTGATTCTGTATCTTGGCTCTTGTGAATAGTGCCGCAATAAACATGAGAGTGCAGATAGAATGATTTCATTTGCTTTGGATATATATATCCAGTAGTGGGATTGCTGAATCATATAGTAGTTCTATTTTTAATTTTTAAAGGAACTTCCAAAATGTTTTCCATAATGGCTGTACTAATTTACACTCCTACCAACAGTGTATGAGATTTCTCCTTTCTCCACATTCATGCCAGCCTTTGTTATTTTTTGACTCTTTGATTAGCTATTCTAACTGGGATAAGGTGATATCTCATTGTCGTTTTGACTTACATTTTCCCAATGATGAGTGATGTTGAGCATTTTAAAAATGTACCTGTTGACCATTTGTATGCTGTCTTTTGAGAAATGCCTATTAAAGTCTTTTGCCCACTTTTAAATCAGATTATTTGTTTTCTTGCTACTAATTTGAGTTCCTTATCCATTCTTGATATTAACCCCTTGTCAGATACATGGTTTGCAAATATTTTCTCCTATTGTGTAGCTTGACTTTTCACTCTGTTTATTGATTTCTTTGGTGTGCAGAAGGTTTTTAAAATTTAATGTAATTCCATTTGTCTATTTTTGGTTCTGTTGCCTATGCTTTTGAAGTATTATTTTTAAAAAATCCTTACGCAGACCAGTATCATGAAGCATTTCCCCTATGTTTTCTTGTAGTCATTTTTTTTTTGTTTTCTTTTCTTTTGTTTTTCCAAGATGGACTTTCACTCTTCTTGCCCAGGGTGCAGTGTAGTGGTGCAATCTTGGCTCACTGCAACCTCCGCTTCCTGGGTTCAAGCTATTCTCCTGCCTCAGCCTCCCAAGTAGCTGAGAATACGGCTGTCTGTCACCATGCCTGGCTAATTTTCGTGTTTTTAATAGAGACAGGGTTTCACCATGTTGGCCAGGCTGGTTTTGAACTCCTGACCTCAGATGATCTGCCCGCCTCAGCCTCCCAAAGTGCTAGGATTATAAGCATGAGCCACTGTGCCTGGCCTCTTCTAGTAGTTTTGTTGTTTCAGTTCTTATATATAAGTCTTTAATCCATCTTGAGTTTATTTTTTATATGGTGAGAGCTAGGGGTCTAATTTCATTCTTACGCATGTGGATATTCAGTTTTCCTAGCAAAACTTATTGAAGAGACTGCCCTTTCCCCAATGTGTGTTATTGGTGCCTTGTTGAAAATTGGTTGTCTGCAAGTATATAGATTTATTTCCGTGTTCTCTATTCTGTTCCATTGGTCTGTATGTCTATGTTTATGGTAGCACCATGCTGTTTTTGTTATTATAGCTTTGTAGTATATTTTGAAGGCAAGTCGTAATGTGATGCCTCCTCTTGCTTTGTTCATTTTGCTCCAAATTGATTTGGCAATTCACAGTCTTTTGTGGTTCCATATGAATCTTCTGATTGTTTTATGTTTCCATGAACAATGTTACTAGTATTTTGATAGAGGTTGCATTGAATCTGTAGATTGATTTGAGTAACATGAACATTTTAACAGTATTATTTCTTCTAATCCATGAACATGGGATATCTTTTAATTTATTTGTTTCTTCTTCCATTTCCTGTATCAATTTTTTATAGTTTTCATTGTAGAGCTCTTTCACCTTCTTGCTTAAATTTATTGCTAGGTACCTTAGTTTTTTGGTAGCTATAGTTTCTTTTTCAGATAGTTCACTATTGGCATATAAAACAACTCCTGATTTTTATATCCTACAACTTTACTGATTCATGTATTAGTTCTAATGGTTTTTCATTGGAGTCTTAAAGGTTTTATTTATATAAGATCATGTCATCTACAAACAGGTATGTTATGGTTTGGATGTCTGACCCCTCCAAACCTCATATTGAAATTTGATAATGTTAGAGATGGGACCTGATGGGAGGTGTTTGGGTCATGCAGGCGGATCCCTCATGAATAACTTGGTCTCATCCTTGCAGTAATGGGGGGATTTGTATTCTATTAGTTCCCACAATAGCTTGTTCAAAAGAGCCTGGGACCTTCCCTCACATTTCTCTCTTGCGTCCTCTCTCATCAAGTGATCTCCGCACACACTGGCTCACTTTCACCTTCCACTATGAGTGGAAACAGCTTGAGTCCCTCACTAGATGCAGATATTGGCACTAAACTTTTTGTACAGCCTGTAGAACCATAAGCGAAATAAATCTCTTTACTTTATAAATTACCCAGCCTCAGGTATTCCTTTATCACAACATAAACAGACTAAGACAAGGGACAATTTGTGTTTGTCTCTTCCAATTTGGATGCCCTTTATTTCTTTCTCTTGCCTAATTGCTCTAGCTAAAACTTCCGTGCTATTTTGAAGTAAAAGTGCTGAAAATAGGCATCATTGTCTTATTCCAGGTCTTAGAGGAAAAGCATTTAATTTTTCCCAGTTCAATATGATGTTAGCTGTGTGTTTGTCATATATGGCCTTTATTGTGTTGAGGTATATTTCCCCTATATCTGATTTGTTAAGAGTTGTATTATGAAGGGATGTCAAATTTTATCAAATGCTCTTTCTGTGTCTGGTGACATGATTATATGGTTTTTGTCACTGATTATGTTAATGTGATGTGTCATGCTTTTGACTTGTATATATTGAACCATCCTTGCATCCACTTGATGAACACTTGATCATGGTGGATGATCTCTTTAATGTACTGTTGAATTCATTTTGCTAGTATCTTGTTGAGGACTTTTGCATCTGTGTTTATCATGCAGATTGGCTTGCAGTTTTGTTGTTGTTGTTGTATTCTTGTCTGGTTTATTATCAAGGTAATGTCAGCCTCACAGAATAAGTTTGGAAGAATTCCCTCTTAATTTTTTGAAATAGTTTGGAAAACATTGGTAATGGTTCTTTAAATGTTTGGTAGAATTCAGCAGTGAAAGTCATCAGGTCCTGGACTCTTCTTTGATGGGAGACTTTGTTACTAATTTAATCTTATCATTATTGGTTTGTTTCAATTTTCTGTTTCTTCATAATTCAATTTTGTTAGGTTATATGTGTTCAGAAATTTGTCCATTTCCTGTAAGTTTTCCAATTTGTTGCCTTACACTTGTTCGTAATAGTCTCTTATGATCCTTTGTATTTCTGTGGTGTCACTTGTAATGTCTCCTTTTCTTCTCTGATTTTATTTATTTGAGTTTTCTCTGTTTGTTCTTTAGGTAGTCTAGAGAACAGTTTGTTGATTTCTTTTTGGGTTTTGGTCTCTATTTTGTTTATTACTGCTCCCATCTTTATTATTTATTTCTATCTACTAATTCTGGGTTTAGTTTGTTCTAATTTTTCTAGTTCCTTGAAGTGCAATGTTAGATTTTTTATTTGAGGTCTTTCTACTTTTTTGATGTAGGTATTTATTGCTATAAACTTCTCTCTTAGAATTTGTATCCCATAGATTATGGTATGTCGTGTTTCCATTTTTAATTTATCTCAAGAATTTTGTCATTGATCCATTGGTATTTGTGAGCATGTTGTTTAATTTTTCATGTATTCACATGGCTTCCAAAGTTTCTCCTGTTATTGTTTTCTAGTTTTATTCCATTATGGTCAGAAAAGATACATGATCTTATTTTTATTTTAAAAAATTTGTTGAGATTTGTTTTGTGGTCTAAGTAACACATGGCCTATCTTGGAGAAAATGCCATATGCTGTAAAGAAAAATGTATATTCTGCAGCTGCCGGATAAAATGTTCTGTAAATGTTTTTTAGATCCATTCGATCTAGAGTTTAGTTTAAATGTTTCTATGTTGATTTTCAGTCTGGATGATCTGTTCATTACTGAACATGGGGCTGGATATTGGAGTCTCCTACTATTACTGCATTGTAGTCTATCTCTTCCTTTAGAAGCTAGATGTAATAATATTTGCCTAATATATCTGGATGCCCTAATGTTGAGTGCATATATATTTATAATTGTTATATCCTGTGATGAATTGACCACTCTGTTGTTATATAACAACAAGTGTCTTTTTCTCTTTTTACAGCTTTTGACTTGAAGTCTATTTTATCTGGTATAAGTATGGCTACTCCTACAGTCTTTTATTTTCCATTTGTGTGGAATATAATTTTCCATCCCTTTTCTTTCAGTTTATTCATGTCCTTACAAGTGAAGTGAGTCTCTTGTAGGCAGCATATAGTCAGGCTGTGTTTTCCTAGCCATTCAGCCATTCTGTATCTTTTATCTGGGAAACTTAATACATTTACACTGAAGGTTACTATTGATAGGTAAGGACTTACTCCTGCCACTTTGTAGGTGTTTTTTGGTTGTTTTGTACATCCTTTGTTCCTTTCTTTCTCTCTTATTGTTTACCCTTGAGGTTTGGTGATTTTCTATAGTAATAAGCTTTGATTCCTTTCTCTTTTTTTGTGTGTATCCACGATAATTTTTTCCTTTGTAGTTGCTGTGGGGTTTACATTAACAATCTTAGAGTTATAGTATACTACTTTAAGCTGATAATAACTTATCTTTGGCTGCATTTAAATATTCCAGACTTTTACCCTAACCCCCTACAATGTGTAACTTTGTTGCTTTTCTATCTTTTTATACTTTGTGTTCCTTCCCAACTTATTTCAGCATAGTTATTGTTGATCATTTTGACTTTTAACCTTCTGCTATAGTTTGGATATGTTTGTCCCTCAAACTTCATGTTGAAATTTGATCCCCAATGTTGGAAGTGGGACCTAATGGAAGGTGTTTGGATCATGGGGGTGGATCCTTCATGAAAGGTTTGGTTCTGTTCTCATGGTAATGAATGAGTTCTTTCTCTGTTAGTTCTTGTGAGAGTTCCCAGAAGAGCTCATTGTTTAAAATAGCCTGGCACCTTCTCTCTCTCTCTCTCGCTCCCATTTATTTATCACCAAGTGATCTTTGTACATACATGCTCCCATTTTCCTTCCTGCCATCAGTGGAAGCAGCCCTCAGCCCTCAGCCCTCACCATCATGATGATGCCATGCTTCTAATGCAGCCTGTAGAACCATGAGCTAAATAGATCTATTTTCTTTATAAGCTACCCAGCCTCAGGTATTCCTTTGTAGCAACACAAAAATGAACTAAGACATCTTTTTTCTAGAGGTTTGAAAAATGTACCAGCATTACAGTAATGTAGTATTCTGAATTTGATAATAAAATTATCTCCATCAGTAAAATTATGCTTTCATATGTTTTCATAATAGTATTTATTGTTCTTTTACTTCTGGTTGAAGCACTCCTTTAAGTATTTTTTGTGAGGCTGGTCTAGTGGTGATGAAAACCCTCAGCTTTGCTTGTCTCCTTTATTTCTTTTTTCCCCTTTATTTCCTTTATTTCTCCTTCATTTCTGAAAGATAGTTTTGTTGGGCATAATATTCTAGGCTGGCGGGGTTTTTTTTTTTTTTTTTCTTTCAGCACTTTGAATATTTTTTCCCATTCTCTCTTGGTCTGCAAGGTTTGTGCGGAGAAATCTGCTGATAGTTTAATGGGGATTTTCTTATATTGACTTCATGCTTTTCTCTTGCTCCTTTTAAAATTCTCTCTTTGTCTGACTTTTGACAGCTTTATTATGTTCCTTGGAGAGGACCTCTTTGGGTCTAACCTGTTTGAGGTCCTTTGAGCTTCATGAATCTGGATGTTCGTATCTGTATCAAGAGTTGGACCCTTTTCAACTGTTATTTTCTTAAATAAGATTTCTGTGCTTTACCAACTGTCAGTCTTTTGAAAACCTCATAATGAAGATATTGTCAGCTTAATGGTGTCCCATAAGTCCTGTAAGCTTTCTTTACTCTTTTGATTCTGTTTCTCTTTTATACTCTGGGTTATTTCAAAAGACATGTCTTCAAGTTCAGAAATTCTTACTTCTGCTTGATCTAGTCTGCTGCCGATGTTCTCAATTACCTTTTATATTTTATTCATTGAGTTCTTCAGCTCCAAGACTTTTGTTTGGTCCTTTTAAAAATATATATCTATCTCTTTGTTGAATTTCTCATTCAGATCATGAATTGTTTTCCTGATTCCATTATATTCTTTACCCATGTTCTTTTACCTCGCTGAGCTCCCTTAAGATACTTATTTGAGTTTTTTCCCAGCAATTTGTAAATTTCTATTTCTTTGGAGTCAGTTACTGGAGAAGTATTCTTTCTTCAGTGGTGTCATATTTATTTTTTTTCATGTTTATTGTGTTCCTGCATAGATATCTGTGCATCTAGTGAAATGGTCACCTCTTCCAGTTTAAAGGGTGGCTTTCATAGGGAAAGACTTTCATCTTCAGATATGTCCTAGAGCGTAGATTGGGTAGGGTGCATTGGCTTTGGTCCCAGATAGGCACAGTCGTAATCTCCATGAAGAGTCTTTTGCTGTAGTCAACATCAGTGATGCATGTGAGTACCTTGGTGACGTAGGCTGCTACAGTTTATGTGGCTGATCCACCCACTTGGGTGCTGCTCCTGCAGAAGTGGGGCACCAGACTAGTTTGCATGCTGAGGGAGTATTTTGAGAGTTCTTTATATATTCTAGATACAAGTCATTTATCATTATGTGATTTGCAAATATTCTCTTCCAGTCTGTAGCTTATCATCTTATTCTCATTTTATTTTCTTAATGGCCTCTTTCAAAGAATAGATGTTCTTAATTTTGATGAAATAAAATTTATCAATTTGGTTTTTTTTATGAATTATGCTTTTGGTGTCATATCTAAGCAATCTTTGCCTAATTCAAGTTCACAAACATTTTCTACGCTTTTTCCAGTTTCATAATTTTATGTTACGTCTATAAGCTGCTTTGCATTAATATTTGTTTATGGTACAAGGTATAGATTGAGAGATGTTTTTCTTTTTAACGTAAGGATATCTAATTTTTCAGCACCATTTATTGAAATTACTATCCTTTTTGCATTGAATTGCCTTTGTACTTTTGTTGAAAATCAATAGATCCTATATGTGTGATTCTATTTCTAGACCATTTCATTGATAACTTACCCCTTTGGCAATTCTGTTCTGCCCCGACAACTGCATTATTATGGTAAGTCTTGAAATCCGGTAGAATGTCTTCCAGCTTCATACTTTTTCAAAAATTGTTTTGGCAATTCTGCTTCCTTTGCCTTTTCATATGCAATTTAGAATTAGTTTGTTCATTTCTAAAAAAGAAAAAGATCCTGCTGGGAATTTAATTGGAACTGCATTGAATCTATAGATCAGTTTGGGGAGAATTAATGTAACTTGGGTCTTCCCACCAACATGGTGTGTTTCTCCATTTATTTAGGTCTTCTTTGATTTCTTTCATCAGTGCTCTGTAGCATCTAGATCTTAAACGTAGTTTGTTTGATTCATTATTAACTCTTTTTTTTTGTATTTTTGTTGCTATCATAAATGATACTATTTTTTCCTCATTTCCAATTTTACATTGCTGTTATTTACAAATGCAGTTTATTTTTGGTTGTTGTAAAAGACCTGAGCTGAGGTTCTTTATGGCTCTATATCCAGCCCTATGCCTCCCACTCCCCACCCTCCAGGCGGTCTCCTTGACAGCAGGAGCAGCCCTGGGAACTGGGTTACTGTGTTATGATCCCCGTGCCCGACTCTGAGTCACCTTGAAGGAGTGAGTCACCAGCCTCTCTTGCTGTAGTTTTCCTCTCCCTAAAGCAAGGACTGAACCACGTGCTCTCTTATTGCTCCCAGCAGTGTTAAAGCTGAGTGACTAAGGTAGCAAGAGCGTTAGCACTCTGACATGAATAGTTTGACGTAGCTGAGACCTGGTAGTTTTGTGGGTTTTTTCCTAATCCAGGTGTTATCAATTACATGTTGGGAAAAGGAGCTATAGGTGGGTGGATGGATGAGTCAGGAGACAGCTGCTCACACTCTGCAGGGCTCCAGCTGCCTTCCTCCACCCTCTCACACAGCCTCAGAAGACCCCTGGGCCTCCCTCGTTTTGCCTACTCTCCCAACCCAAAAGTACCTCCTTCTCCCCTCCCCTTTCTATCTTACCCATCTGGGAGATCCAGCCTGAGCCTTCTCTCCTCACCTTCTACTCTGCAACATTACCTGGCATCTGGGAGTCTCCCTGAGGCCGTGACAGGCAGCACTGTCTCCCAACTCGGGGTTAGATATCTGTTCATCCCCGAAAATAGGCACATGAGAAAGGCATCTAATTCATTTCTGTGGCCTGTCATAGGGCCTGCTATATGCCCTAGTCATGATGGAGGCTTAACAAATAAGTGAGTAAGGCCCGCTGTGCTCAGCGTCTCCAGCTTTTCCTTCCCCTCCTTTCCGTGTGGTTTGCAGTTGGGTTGGGAGGGCCTTCTGTCTGGATTTGACAGTGAACATGAGTAAAGTGAGCAGGAGCTTTGGCAAGAAGAGTGGCGAGCAGAAGCTGGTGGCGACTTTGGGGCTGCACAGGACCTAATTTTTGAAACTGAAAGCAAAGTTAAGTCTATAATACATCACATTAACACTCTTTGTGGTCTCTCTGTCTCTTTCTCAGACAGTGGCCCTGCTGAGAGTAAGAAGTGTTCTCAAAGCCTTTTCCACAGCAGGAATGGGGCATGCGGGACTAGCATCCGTTCATTCACAAAATAGTACTTGGTACAGAGTAAGCGCTTAGAAATATTGGTTGAATAAATGAACAAATGATGCTGCCTTATGTGTCAGGCACTGTGCTAACTCTTTGGGACACTAAGATGAATAGAAAATGACATGAATTGGCCAAGCACAGTGACTCACACCTGTAACCCCAGCACTTTGGGAGGCCGAGGTGGGCAGATCATCTGAGGCCAGGAGTTCAAGACTAGCCTGCCCAACGTGGCAAAACTCCATCTCTACTAAAAATACAAAGAAATGGCTGAGTGTGGTGGCGGGTGCCTATAATCCCAGCTACTCAGGAAGCTGAGGCAGGAGAATTGCTTGAACCCAGGAGGCGGAGGTTGCAGTGAGTCAAGATTGCGTCACTGCACTCCAGCCTGGGTGACAAGAGCAAAACTCTGTCTCCAAAAAAACAAAAGAAAGAAAGAAAGAAAATGATACTAATCCCCAAGCACTGGCCCAGTGAGGGAGGCAGACACAAACATATAAATAACACTGTGTGGTTAATCCCAGTGAGAGAGATCTCTCTAAGTGTATGTAGTGAGATCAGAGAGAGGAAGGTACCAATGAGGGCTTCCTGGAGGAGGTGACACTAGGCTTCAAGAATGAGTAGGAGCTGGTCGGGTGTTGCTGGAGGGGTGAAGAGGGAGAGGCACAGGGGCAACCTGAGTGTGGGGATGGGGAGCAGCATGGTGCTTAGTGGTGCTGCCGGCACACGTGAGGAGTCTGTGGTGTTCGCGCTGAAACCGGGGCCAGCACCAGCCCTGTGGCTGCAGGGTCAGCGCTGCAGTTGCGACCATCTAGAACCTGGCTGATCTGGCATGGGAAGAAGCTGTTGAGAGATAACAGGTGCTGGCTTCTGTGCTGAGGCTTCCAGAGGTTCTCAGTGAATCCTCACCACAGTCCCCCAAGGGACGTACCAGGGCTCTTCATTTTGCAAGTGAGAAAATGGGTGCAGACAGGCAAAGGAACTTCCCCAAGTTCCTTCTCAGGGGCAGAGCCCAGAACCCTGACCCCTGACCCCCGTGGGATACTACTTGCCTCGAGTGCTCCTGGAGAGCAGTGGGAGAGATGCTGTTTATGGATCACCTTTTGCAGCTCAGTGCTGGGCTGGGCAGCAGACATCTATGATTTCATTTTATTCTCACAAATACACGGGTGGGTGGTTTTATCTGCATTTTACAAGGGAGGACACTGCCTCATCTGATGTCGCAGTTGTGGCCTCAGAGATCCCCACTCCTGACACCACCTGCACCCTTATCCTTATGGCCCACTGGCCAATGAGCATGCCACACTGCGGACCCGTTTCTGGACCTCCGGCTGGGGTTAGCACTCACTCCCAGAAGACACCCTTGTGCTTTCTTTTTCTTTTCTTTTCTTTTTTTTTCAGAGCTAGCTGAGGTTTCGTTTTATACCAAAAAAAGTGGTTGAATTGTTTTGTAGCTGGAAGCATGGGCCGGGGGGGGGGGTGTCCCCAGGCAGTAAACTCCCCTGCAGATGGGCTGAGGGGTACAAGACCCACGACGGGAAGCTGGTGTCTGAGTCCTCTGATGTCCTGCCCAAGTGAACAGCTGCGGCAGCCCCTCCCAGCCTGCCCCTCCTGCGGCTGCCCAGAACCCGGGAGGAGGGCCCTGGGCCAGGAGCACAGGGGACAGGAGACCCACCTCTGCCTGCTTTTTCTACTCAGATCGTACCCTGGCCACTGAGCCTCTCCAAAAGCCTCCTCCGACACACAGCACCCTATTCCGTATGATTCCACGTACATTTGACATGGGCTTCTGACGTCCTCTGGTGTTGGTGACCCCCAGATGTCCACGAGAAGGTGGACCTTTGAGCAGAGACCACCCTCTGTGCAGCCTTCTCGAGAAGAATGGCCTGTCGCCATGCGCAAAGCTGACGGGAAACGTGAGCTCTGGAGTTGCAGGGCTCCCACAGTCTTGTCTGGTTGCTGGAGAATTCGCTGGCGCAGGAGTTTTGGGGACGCCGTCCTTAGCTTGAGCTGCAGGCCCATGTCCATCCCTCACCTTGGCACCCCAGGAGTCCTGCTGAGGGCTCCCTCTAGAAAGCCACGCTCTGAGACACAGAGCCACCCTCACCAGAACCTCGCGTGGGAAAGGAAGAGCCAGGCTCCTTTCCTGTGGGGCAGCTGGAAAACAATGTACGAAACATTTTGAGAAAGTCCCCGCAGAACAAGGAAACTGACACAAATACTGTCGGGAATCTGGAGTAAGCAGCCTCCTTGGTTCATGACTGGCATAAAATGAAAGGGTGTTTTTGTTTTTTGTTTTTTAGTGTAACAATGACTTCTACAGTTGAGAAGTGAAAATATCATCAGGATGGAGGTGACATTAATTTGCTCCCTATTGTGCCTGGTACTCACTGCAGGTGGGAGGTGAGCCATTGCTGTTGGAGGCTGCTCACTGCAGGCTGAGAGGTGCCCGGGCCTTCCCTCCTCCCTTACTTCCTGCAGGTGCATAGGCTGCATCCTCCATGGAGTCTCTGCATCTTCTAACTCAATGATGGAGTCAGATATCCTAGTAAAGGACCAGAATTGCGGGCCACAAGATGGGCCTCAAAGCCCATCTTGAAGGTCTGGTATCACTGCCTCCAGGAAGCCTTCCTTGGTACTTTCCTCTCTGATGTCACTACATACACTTAGAAAAAAAAAGCTTTTTGTTTGTTTGTTTGGTGGTGTTGCTGTTTTGAGACAGGGGCTCACTCTGCCACCCAGACTGGAGTGCAGTAGCACAATCATGGTTCACTGCAGCCTTAACCTCTCAGCTTCAAGCAATCCTCCCACTTCAGCCTCCAGAGTAGCTGATACTACAGGTGTAAGCCACCATGCCTGGCTAATTTTCGTATTTTTTGTAGAGACAGGGGATCTCCATGTTGCCCAGGCTGATATGAAACTCCTAGGCTCAAGTGATCTGCCCACCTTGGCCTCCCACAGTGCTGGGATTACAGGTATAAGCCACCACACACAGCCTGCAACAAGCTTTGATCTTGAACATGTGCGTTATTTTTTACTGAGCCTCAGTTTCCTAATCTGTAAATGGGTATAACACCACACTGGCTGGATGTGAGTCTTCCACAGACTGATAGGGCAACACCAGTGCAGTGCCCTGGAGGTGTACCAAGCATGTCTTGGTGCTGAAAGAGCAACTAACTAGGTGCAGATGGCGGGCAGCACCTCCCGGCTGTTGGAGGACAGAAGGGAGCATCGTTCTCGAAGCAGCTGCCCTGCTTTTGGGGATTTGGGGGATTTTGCTGTTGTGAGGGTGAGCTCTACCATCTGCACTCCCTGCTCAAGCCCCGACACTGCAGTGGGAGACTCAGAACATTCTGGATGGAGGTTAAACGTTGAGAAACAAGGGTTCCCCAGTGGCGGAGCGGGGGCTTCTGCAGCAGCATGGGCTCCTGGTGCCCGTCACTCCCCGTGATAAGTGAATCTTGTCTGGTCTCCAGATTGCTTTGGATCCAGAGGATGAGAAGGGCTATGCCAACTGGGAGCTAGGCAAAGTCCTGGGCGTGGCAGAGAGAGGGCCATGATATGGACCAGGAAGCATGAAACAGCTTTTACAGTGTCCAGCACCAGGGGTGCCCCAAACCCCAGACTCTGGCAAGGAAGGAGGAGGCTGTTTCAGAGCACAGTTGGCACCACAGCTAACCAGTAGAAAGTGTTCCTGAAAGGGGGGACATGAGGCCAGATGCCACTATGCAGGGTGATCCTCCAGGTCGGAGATGAACAGCCGGGATGGGGAAGGGTTTGAAGACTCTTTATACTGGGCGCTTGGAACGTGTCTGTGGCTTGCCAACAATTGAGTGGCTTTGCCTTTTCTCACTGTCTTCAAGTGCTTACATGTGCATGCAGCTGCACACACACACATGCACAGGCACACACATGCACACACACGCACACATGTATGCCACACATACAGACACGTGTGCGCAAACGCACACACGCATGGACACACGTGTACATGTGCAGACATGCTGTCACATGCACATGCATGCTCACATGCACACGTATGTGCATGTACACAGATGCACACATATCTGCACACATGCACACAGATGCACACAGGCACACATGCGCATAGCCACATACACGCGGTCATGCATGTGCATGCTCATGTGCATGCACACCTGCACACATATCCGCACACATGCACACCCATGCACACACTTGCACACAGGCACACACACACATAGCCACATACACGTGCATGCACACACATACACACACATGCACATAGATGCAGACACCCACAGTCACACGCATGTGCATGCTCACATGAACACGCACGTGCATGCATACAGATGTACACATGCACACATATTCACACACATGCATGCACACATGCATGCACACATGCACACAGATGCACACAGGCACACGTGCATAGTCACATGCATGTGCATGCTCACATGCATGCACACAGACGCACACATATCTGCACACATGCATGCCCACATGTGCACACAGATGCACACAGGCATACATGCACATAGCCACATACACGTGCATGCACACACACATGCACACAGATGCAGACATGCACAGTCACACACATGTGCATGCTCACATGAACACATGTCCATGCACACAGATGCACAGACACATACCTGCACACATGCATGAACACATAGGCACACATGCGCATAGCCACATACATGTACATATACACATGCACACACAGATGCACACATGTACATACCAGCAGGCCTCACATGTAAAGGGGACTACTTCCTAAGGCCCCTAGGCCTGGGCGGAGGCTCTACCTAGAAGCAGCTGTGTCCTGTCATTCCCCGGTGGCCCACTGCTGCCCCTGCAGCCTCCCTCCCGACAATGGATAGAGTTACTTAGGCTTTTCAAAAAGCCTCACCTGAGTCTCCTCCAGTTTTATTTCTGAGTGATATTTGCATAAACTACTCCTAGACAGGCACATCCATCTGTGAGAGGAGACATTCTGAGGCCTTGTCAGTTTTGTGTCTCAGTCCCCAACCACCTGTCTCCTGGGCTTTGGTAGAGCTTGGAACTAAGTGCCCCAGCTCTGCGGCACGTGCAGCCTGCACTTAGTGTGACAGACATCAGGTGGCTGCTGAACACCGCTCTATTCACTGAAGGTGGGCTGCCAAGCAGGTCCTTGTGAGCAGGTTCTGATGACATCGCTGCTTGGCCCCATGCATAGGTTTGCGATCCTATGTTCCTTCCTACCCGCCTCCCTGAAGCCCCTGCCAGCTGGTTACTGAAAGAACTGACTTGGGAAGCTCATGGCTGCGGGGGTGGTGACTGCAGCGGGGGACACAGAGGCCATCAGAGCCAGTGCCTTTGGTGCACGGCTGTCTTGGGGGACCACAGACAGGCACCTGCGGGCAGACAGTGCATGACTGGAGGGGCTGGGAAGGGCCCGCTCTGTGGGCCCCTCACTCCTCACCCTGGAGCCTGAAGTCTCAGAGCTAGAGAAGAGGCCAGGTGAGCTGGGAGCAGCTGAGCCACCCGAGAGCGCAGAGCCATCTTGAGGGAGTTGGTTCTTTGTGTTGGCCTCACCTCCCTACCCCCAAATTCAAAGGGCATGGGTGGGTGTTGGGGGGACGACTGCAAAGGTAGTCTCTAGGCCCCTCACTCTGGCTTTAAGGATGAAAGTCCTTTGATTTGCGAGGAGACAGCATGCCTCCATCCGATGCACTGAGGATGCCCGCACTAGCCTGCGGGGCCTCTGCCAGGTGTGCCCACGAGCTGCTGCTTGGTTTCATAAGGGAGCCTGATGCCCAGGCCAAGGCCCAGGCATGGATGTGGGTGACCAAGGCCGTCACAGGGCATTGGGGCTGGGGATGGCCCCCAGGAAGGGAGGGAGCCAGGCTATCTTGTATTCTGTCCCATTTTTACATTGGGCTACTCTACATTCAAAGAGGTTCTCCCAAGCCCACAGGAGAGGATGTGTTTACTTCCTAGAAGAGCCAGGAGTTCTCAATAAACACCGGTGCCAGCAGAGAGCTGGGCAAAACCCTGAATGCGAGAAAGTTTGGAAGCAGGCCTGGCGCCGGCCACAGGGCTCGGTCGTGGGTGCTCTGTGTCCCACCTGCCCCGTCCAGGAGGTATCTGAGGGACAGAGCTCACAGTGTTCCTCTGGCCCATCTAAGGTGTCATCTGAACCAAGTGGTTGTAGGCGAGACCAGGGCCCCTGGCCAAGCCTGGCAATGGGGGGCAGACAGAGACTCCTGAGGGTGGGGGCCAAGCGTGTCTGCATTAGCTTTGCATCCTGTGCTCAGCACAGACCTGGCACAGAACTGCTGCTCGGAGTGTCTGAGGAGTAAGAGGCGGAGCCCCTGAGCCTTCAGCGAGCAGCCTCAGTAGCTGCTCTAGAGCGGTGGGTGGGGTCCAGGCCATTGGGGCAGCCCCTCCCCTCCCCTCCATGCCTCACCCCTGCCAGGTGTGCTGTCTTGGCCAGGCCTCTGCTGACCCCAGCTCTCTCTATGTCCTGAGTCCCTCGGCCACTTGTAGGAGCCCCAGAGGAGATGTGAGGACAGTGTAGGGAGGAGGAAGCACTCTGGGCAGCGCCTCTGTCCTGGCTGGAGTCTTCCTGCTGAGCCACAGATCCACAGGCTGCTCTCGATTTTGGGGATGGGCCCAGGCAGGCACACATGACCATCAGCTTCTGGGCACTGCCATCTACAGTAAGCCCTGGGCAGCAGGCGGCCTGGGCCCTCAGCTTGCATAGCCCGCCCTGCCAGGCCAGCATCAAAGCCGAGAGGACAGTGGTGATCATCTAGTCCATCTCTCTGAATTGGCACATGGAGAAACTGAGGCCCCAAGTCTGGCACTCACGGGCAGCTGGGCCTAGGTTCCCCCTCCCACTCCCAAGCCTTCCTCTGCCACCGCTTGGTGCCTGTGTGCCCAGGGCCAGCCAGGTGTTCCATCCTTCCCACCCATATGAAAGCAGCAGAGGCCAGAGGCTGCCCTGGAACACTCCTTCTGTCCCAGCCTCCCCGGCCCTCAGCAGACAATATGTGGGAGCTCCTTTAAGTGCCTGCCCGTGGCTCTCTCTCCAAGGTCATGACCACGGCAGCCTCAGAAAAGGAGCTGCACATGGGGCCCAAGGACTCCGACCTCCCAGCAGTGAGCCACCATGGCTGAAAGGCGGGCCCACCCACCCTGGGCGTGCAGGCTGGACTTCCTTCATCTACTAGACAATCCCAGAGGGATAGACCGAGCAGACGGAGAGTGGGTGGTGGGAAAGAGCACGACCTGATTGTCCAAATACTTCTACCTGGAGGGAGAGAAGCCCACCATCAGCTCAGGGTATCCGGAGACCCCTGGCCTCCCTTTGAGCCGGCCCTCCTGTCCTGCAGGGGAGGCCTCCCGTCCTGCCCCTCAGGCCACCAGCGACTAAGCTTACCAGTCCTGTAGCCCCACAGGCTGATAGAGAGTCTGGCCAGTGGAAAATGAGACCCACGCCCTGCCCTTGAGGGCAGAGTCCAGCATGAGGACTCAGCTGACACCTGCAGGCTCCCAAGGGCTTCCTGGGCCATGGCTGACATTTTGTGACTATCACCTGTGCCAGGTGTGACTTCACATGACTGTGCTAGGCCCTCCTAGCTGCCCGTTGGGTAGGAGCGATTGCTGTCCCCACAGGGAGGAACAAGGGCTCGGAGAGGCTAATTTTCTGCCCAAGGTCACCAGCTCACACAGGACAAGAGACTAGGACCCCTCATTTAGCTTTCAAAGGCAAAATAAATTATTATTTTTTATTCTCAGAGGGAAATACCCATCTCCTCACCCATTTTTCTCTCCTGGGCACCTCAGCGAGGTGACACCCAAGTTCTTTTGGGTCGGACAAATCATTGCAGGGCCTTTCGAGCTCAACGGTCTTTCCCTGTTGTTGGGTGGGCTGAAGCCTGGACCTGGCCAAGAACAGCAGGTCAGGAGAGTTACTCAGCAGGAAGGAACCAGGTACCCTCAGCTGCTGCTTTCTGCAGCTTCCTCAAGACAGACAGCTTCGAAGGGGATAGGGGCCAGAAGGTTTGTGTTTCAAACAGCAAAGGATGTGGCTGGAGGCCTTTCTCCCACTGCTCTCTCCTCCTTGAAGGAAAGCAGTAAGGATTTGTTACCGTTGATTTTAAAGTGAGCTATAAATGGGTAAACTTAGGGTTACAGCAGAATTGGAAAAGGACCGGACTGGGCATTTTTCACTCAAATACAGCCTAGACCTGGGAAATAGAGACAGAATGGGGAAGAAAGAACCAAAGACCAGGGCATGATCCCCGAAAAACTGGTGGACGTGGGCCCAGGGCCTGCAGCAGGGCTGTCCCCGGAGAGCTGCTGAGTGCAGGTCTCAGCCCTCACCCTCGCCTAGTTTGAGCCTCTGAATGGCCAGGGCCCCTCCCCGCTGTGGTCAGGAGCCCATGTGGGCACAGAGTGACGCTTGCAGCCCATCCGATGGCTTTGTGTTTGAACAGGCTAGACCACAGTCCCTGATGCAGCCACATCTTCCAAGGTTTGATAACCGTAGAAACAATAACTCTTTGCCAAAAAAAAAAGAAAAAGAGACACCATCACCCGGAGAGGGAGACGAGGCCCTGGCGAATATTCATGACCAGAGGCTGCAGACTTCGAAATGTACTCATCTCCGCTCGGGTTGAAGAACTCATGACCTGAGAGTCCTTGACTGTGGACCACTCGATGACGCCTCCACAGCCCATGTGGCAGGGCTATAAATACGGAGCCCTGAAGGTTGCAGGCTCCTTAATGCCGTCAAAACGCAGATACTGCGGAAAACCGGGGGCTTCCGGGCCCACACGGAGCACTCTGCTGGGAGACACTTGCTACTTGTGTCACATACTTCATTGGAAGGAGAATTTCTCCAGTTCCCCAAAGGGGTTGTGGATCCTAACATGTATGGAGGGTGGGCATCTGTGTATGTGTGTGCGTACGCATGCACGCCTCCATGCATGCACGTTTCAGTGTCTTTTTTGGAGAAGCAAATAGATTCCATAATATATTCTATTCTCACCACAGTCAGCCTTGTTTTCTAAGTGATCATCTTGCTCCATTCCTCTGGATAAGGACCAGCTGGTTCAGAACAGATCCTCACAATCTTTCCTGGTGAAGTGATCCCTTGCCGTGGTCCCGAGGGGCCACATCGGACCCTGGGACGGCAATTTCAGTAATTTTGAAGCTCCCCTAGGGCATGAGCACGGGACTTCCTGTTCAGTGCAGTGACGGCTCTAGTCCCCGACTGACGCAGGATGCTTCCGGCGCTCCCAGCCTCCGCCTCTTCCATCCATGCCTCTTCTGTGCTTGGCGCCCGTCCTCCGTCAATGGAGGCAGCTGGCGGAGTTTCTGAGTTAGTGTCAAGCCTTTAAAGAATTAGTTTCAAGTTAAATTAATTTCTTTCTTTAAAAGTCACGATTCAAAAGGCTGAGGCCACCCTCGATGGCAGCTGATCTTTGAGGAAGTACTAGTTCAGAGAGAGACTCCTGGCCCGTGTCAGGACTCAGTAAATAGGGCTGGATGAATGAACGACTGACTGTGAGGGGTTAAAGCCATCTTTTTACCATGATCTTAAAAAGCAAGTCTGAAGACCCTGGCCCTTCCTCCCGTGCCAAGCGCCAGGACCTTCTCCTCCTTGGCCACTCCTCAGCCAGCCTTGGGCTCCTTGGTATGGTCTATTGCCCCTTCTCTTGGTTTCCAGGACACCCCTTCTCCCAGCTTTCCTCCTGCCCCTTGGCTTCCTCTATTTCAGGATCTTTTCTCCCAACTCTGGATGTCCAGAGCCCCCATTCTGGTCCTCTTCTTGTTCCTCAACACTTCCTTTTTTTTGATACGGAGTCTTGCTCTGTCGCCCAGGCTGGAGTGCAGTGGCGTGATCTTGGCTCACTGCAACCTCCGCTTCCCAGGTTCAAGTGATTCTCCTGCCTCAGCCTCCTGAGCAGCTGGGACTACAGGCACCCGCCACCATGCACGGCTAATTTTTGTATTCTTAGTAGAGACAAGGTTTTGCCATGTTGGTCAGGCCAGGCTTGAACTCCCGACCTCAAGTGATTCTCCCACTTCTGCCTCCCAAAGTGCTGAGATTACAGGTGTGAGCCACCGAGCCCAGCTCCAACAGCTCCTGATGGCCTCTCAAATCCCCGGGACCTAAAAGGCTGTCTCTAGGCCGGCGGCCCCAGATGTGGACCCCTAGCCCAGGTGTTTATGTTGAATTTCACATTTGCTCATCCACCTGTCCACTCCACATCTCCACCTGGCTGTCCAACAAATCTCTCAAATGTCAGGAGCCCAAAGCTGAGCCCCTGAGCTTCCCCTCCCAAGTCCCGCTTCACTGCGTCCTGCCCCTCTCGGTCAGTGGCGACCCTGTCCTTCCAGGCTCTCTGGCCAAGCATGTTGGAGCAGCCTGGACTCTGGTGTCCTGCCCGCCTCCGCCCCTCTCAGTGCAGCCTGTTGGCTCTGCCGTTGGATCCTGCCGGGACCCGAGCCTGGACACTGTAGCCACCTCCACTCCAGGCCTTTCTGCCTATTGTCAGTGCTGCTGCCAGAGGGATCCTCAGACACAGGTCAGATAAGGTCACTGCCCTGCTGGAAACCCTGCACAGCTCCTGCCTCACTGGGATTTAAAGCGCGGTCACTGGGGCCTCTGTATTCCTGACCTCGGAGCTCCCCCCTCCATCCCATCCCACAGTGTCTCCACTCTCCAGGTGGCTGAGCACTCCCCATTCATGCAGCAGTTTCTTCCCCTGCTTTTCCAGGGAAAAGGCCCCAGTCTTCTTCTTTTATTTATTTATTATTTTTTTTGAGATGAAGTTTCGCCCTTGTTGCCCAGGCTGGAGCACAGGGGTGCGATCTCGGCTCACTGCAACCTCGAGCTCCTGGGTTCAGGTGATTCTCCCGCCTCAGCCTTCCAAGTAGCTGGAATTACAGGCACCTGCCACCACGCCCGGCTAATTTTTTGTATTTTTAGTAGAGATAAGAGTTTCATCATGTTGGCCAGGCTGGTCTCGAACGCCTGACGTCAAGTGATCCACCAAAGTGCTGGGATTCCAAGTGTGAGCCACCAATCTTCTTGACTCATGACTGTTGGGGGTCCCATGGTTTCCTTCCTGGGCCCCTTCTCTGTCTACACACACTCCCTGGGTGAGCTCACTTGGTCTCGTGGTTCTGAATACCACAAGGCGTATTTAAGCCAATGCTTCCCAAACTGATTCACTGGGCCCGGCCTCTGCCCCTGAAGTCTAGACTCAGACACCTAGATGTCCACTCACCCTCACCTCCCAGACGTCTGCATTTCACACTGACCATGGCCCACGCAGAACCCTCTCGCCACCGCCACCCAGCATCCTCCTCCTGGCGTCCCGCCTGAACCAGGACCTGGCAGCTTTCACCTTCCAGCCGTTCAACCAGAAACGTCAGCACCATCCACGACCCACCTTGTTCTTCCTCTCCACCCCCACCCATCCGCAGCTCCTGCGGGCTCTTCCATCAGAGCGCCCACTGCTTCTCCCACCCCTGCAGTTTTGTCACCCAGGACCGCTCCACCATCCCGCACTCTGTCCCGATCATCACAACAGCTGCACGCTTCTGCCCTTGGCCCCCGTGGCCTCCTTGTTATGCGGAGCCATCAGCTCACGTAACTTCCCTGCTCAGAAGCCACCAGGAGGAGGCTTTGCAGCTTACTCAGAGCAACGGCCCCAGCCCCAGTGTGGACCTCCATGCTGGGGCCGCACACCCTCCTGAACCCATGCTGTTCTCCACGCATGCCCCTCCTCAGGTCTTCACACTCGTGAGCCTGTCCACCTGGAACACCTGCCTGGTCTTGCACACTCAGCCGCCTGGCTCCCCCTCTTCTCCCCTCTGTCTGGGGTCAGCTGATCTCCATCACCCCAGGGGAGACACCTCCCCAGACCAACCACGCAGCACCCTGCTCCCTGCTCTGTCTTGTTTTTCTCTGTTGCTTTTCTTACCATGTCCAGTGTGTTTACTCATTTGTTCTCTACCCTAGGGTGAAGCTTCATGGGGCCACATATGTGTGCCGCTATATCTTCAGTGCCTACCATGGCACTGGGCCCTAGTGCCACTCAGGAAACTGTGTCTAGAGAAGGACTGAGGGAGTGAATGGGCCAGGGAGAGTTTCCCTTCCACATGGCCCTGGCTTGGTTTCCCCCCGCCCTGATCCCCCACCAGCTTCTCCACGGAGATGAGGTGCATCTTGGCTCCATCAATAAGTCTCTGTTCTATGCTCAGTCTCCTGGAAATCCATGCACATAACCTCCCAGTCCAAATATTAGCAATGCCCTGAGCCAAAATCAGCATATTCTTTGAGCTTCCAAGCTGGTAGGGAAGCAGACAGAACCATTCAAGTACAAATCCGTCTGTGCAGTGAGGCTTCTGCAGAGGGCACCCAGCCAGTGGGCAGAGGAGCCTGAGCTGGGTCCTGAGGGGCACGTCCCCAGCCACAGGTTCTAAGCCTCATCCTGGACTTGAGCCTGAAGTACCCTGAGACCTGGACTGCACGTTCTCTGAGATCCTGAGATTTGTCACAGGCCAGTGGGGGCTTCTCAAGGGAGGCATCCCTGGGACTAAAGTCCTAACTGTCTCTTGACCTAAGAAAACCAGGTGCTGCCCGTCTGTGTCCTGGTCGTCTTCTGACCTTCATCCAGGGCATTCTCAGCACCCCTTGGAATAGTGGCTGGGTGCTCTAAGTGTTCAGTAGATACTGGTTGAATTTTTTTTTATTTTTTTGAGTTGGAGTCTCACTCTGTTGCCCAGGCTGGAGTACAATGGTGTGATCTTGGCTCACTACAACCTCTGCCTCCCAGGTTCAAGCTATTTTCCTGCCTCACCCTCCTTAGCAGCTGGGATTACAGGCGCCCGCCACTACACTCAGCTAACTTTTGTAATTTTTAGTAGAGATGGGGTTTTGCCACGTTGGCCAGGATGGTCTCTAACTCCTGACCGAAGGTGATCTGCCCGCCTTGGCCTCCCAAAGTACTGGGATTACAGGCATGAGCCACCATGCCCGGCCTATTGGTTGAATATTTTTAACCACATAACATGGGAATGGAGAGGCTGTACGTGACTAGTGCTGGGTCACTCCAGGACCTACTAGTGAGATCACCTGGACAAGTTACTGAACTCTCTCTGGGCCTCAGTTTCTTCCTATGGGAACTGGAGGTAACAGCGGCCTCCCCGTCTTAGGCTATATGAGGATTAGTTGATGTGAAGTGATCAGAATGGCACCCGGCTCGCAGAGGGGCCAGGTGGGTCTGTGGTGGAGGATGGGAAGTGAAGGACCAAGGAGGCAGGAAGCTGTTCTCCTGGGGTTGGGCGTCTGTGTTCAACAGACAGAGAGGGCCCATGGCTCCTCCACACCCACTGCAGGCCCGTGGGGGACTGGGGCAGCAGACAGCAGCACTCACTCCACGCCGGAAGCCTCCCTCCCCGGCGAGCCTGGCTCTCTGGGGTGTCTGCACTGTGCACCTGCAGGTGCCCCCTCAGCGCGCTGTGGCTGGGGGAGTGGAGGAGTGCACGGGACTCCAGCAACCCTGACCCCCTCCTCCAGCCCCTAGAGATATTTACAGTGAGTCCAGGGAGAAAAACGCCACGTGTCAGAAACCATGAGAACATAAAGCAGGGCTGGCTGGGGGAGGGTCTCAAGGGGCAGAGCGGGAGCGCGACAGGGTGCACTGGGCCCCCCCGTGCTGGGGCATGTGCTGTGGGTCATACACGCGGGTGTGGTTCCTCTCTTCAATATGCGTGGTTTCCAGCTGTGGGTCCCAGTACCCATGCTAGTGAGCAATGCAAGAGGCTTAGAGGAAAGGCCACGGGCTTCCAACTAGGGTCTGGTGGATCTTCCTGCTGGGGGCTTCAGGACCCAGGAAGCTGCCCTGGAGGAGACAGCGGATCTGGGGATCCACGGACAGGTGAGAAGACATAGCAGGAAAGGACACATGTGGGCAGAAAGGGGGCTGGCGGCACCAATGGCGGCACACCCTCTGTGCTGGGGCTCGGCTGCCCATCACAGCAGCCCTGCAAGAATGGGACGCCATGACGGTGATACATCTTGTAGACGATGTATTCACAATAAGTAGACAAATATTCACAATAAGTATTTTAACATCACTCTTATACAGGTAGGGAAAGTGGAGGTCAGACAGGTTAAGACCAAGACTAGGCAGTCCATAGCCAATGGGGTCGGGCTGTGAACGGGGCCTGTCCAACCCTAGGGCCGGCACACTCACCCACTCTCTAGGCAGCTTCCCGTGTGAGACTGGCACACGCTGCCTAGACACATGCTCTCTACAGTCCCCACACTCCCCCTGCATTGGGGTCTACAAGCACCACACAGAGGGCAGGCTTCCCTTTGGCGCCTGTGGGTGCCAGGGGCCCTTTGCAAACCTTTGATGGATTTGTGTCTGAAACTGCAATGAACACCTTTCCCAGGTTGCCCTGCAAGATGCATTTTCAGAGCATAGATTAATGGAAGTGCCTGTTGAAATGTTTTGAAAATATTTTCTCCATTAATCTCAATCAAGAGCCGATTACTACCAATAAGGCTCATGAAGACAGCATGAGTTAGATGGAGTCGCAGGGCAAAAAAGCCCCAGGGCGAGGCAGCCCTCACAGCTCCAGATGGGGGCCTGGCCCTGAAACAAGCCTTCCTCAGTGGTTTAGAACCAGCACACAGAGCCGGGCACAGGGGCTCACGCCTGTAATCCCAGCACTTTGGGAGGCTGAGGCAGGTGGATCACCTGAGGTCAGGAGTTCAAGACCAGCTTTGCCAACATGGCAAAACCCCGTCTCTACTAAAAATACAAAAATTAGCTGGACATGGTGGCGGGTGCCTGTAATCCCAGTTACACAGGAGGCTGAGACAGGAGAATTGCTGGAACCCGGGAGGCGGAGGTTGCGGTGAGCCAAGATCACACCATTACACTCCAGCCTGGGCGACAAGAGTGAAACTCCATCTCAAAAAAAAAAAACAGAACCAGCACACAGATAATGCCCGCTGCCTGCAGCCAGCCTCCCCCAACCGGGTGTCGTTACCTCATTCTCTATTGTTCTACTTAGGTGAGATGCAACTACATCTTCAATTTTATATCCCGCTTTTGTCAATGAACATGAATTCCACAAGGGTCAAACTGTTTAATCTCTCTAATCAGTTTTTCTGACTAATAAAATGGGCCGCGACTTCCCTTGCCTACCTCCCAGGGCCATTCCTGGGTCAGCTGTGATGAGCAGAGGAGGATGTCATATGGCCGAGTGTTTGGGCTGCCAGGATTTTGCACATGCTCTTTTTTCATTCATTCATTAGGCAAATAAATATTTAACACACCGGGTGGAAAATATAGCAAGGTACAGGCGGGAGGGCAGAGAGGTGAGGGACTCTGAATGCTCCTTACACCCTTGTCAACCAGGTGAGCGTCCTTGCCCAAACCTCTCCTGTTTCTGGCTTTAGGGAGCACTTCAAGCTGTTTGGAAGCCCTCACCGTCTTTCTCGGCACCATGCTGCGCCTTTCTCGGGCTGACGTACTGGGTGGGCACCTGATCGGGGGAGAGGGATAAGCCCACATCGGCCTTCCTCTCACCCCCGTCCCTGCTCGGGCTCTGTGGTCGTGACTTCGTTCTCTGGGGCGTCTCTGTTCTACCTGTGGGGGGCTGCCTCTCAGGTGCCGCATTGCACACAGACAGCTTCTCTCGGGTACCAGCAAGAAGCATTTTGCAGTCATTTATCATGTAAACATCAATAGACATTTTTAAGAAGAAACGAAATTAGAGGTCCTCCCCCAACCCATTTCCTCTGCTCTACAAATTAAATTGCTTTGATTTTTCGTATTCTCTGCCAGATCTTGGAAATATCATTTTGCATCATGTGTCACGGTGAGAGGGTCTTCCATGAAGCAATGTTCCCGTTTTGGCCATGCTGGGAGGATGAGGAGGGGTGGGGGTGGGGGCAGGTGGGGCTTTGCCCGCCTGAGAGGGGGTCCACAGGGTGGCTCCCAGCCCACTTGCTATATGGGAGCAAACAGGGCAGCCGTGTCCTGGCCTGAAACTAAGCCTGCTGGTGCAGCTGACCACGGGGAGTAAGAGAACAGGCCGTGGTTATGGCCCTTTCTCAGGGGCTAAACCCTCTCCTTCCCTCCTCTCAGCCCCTGGCTACAGTTGAGTCATGCCCCGGGCTTCGGGGAAGTGGGATGTGTCTTCAGAGACCTGAAGGTGTCACGTTGCAGCTCAGATAAGGCGAAATAGGTCCTTGGTCAAGTTCAACAGTCTGGGCCTGCAGTGGGGAAGCCATCCCTGTGTGTAAAAACCACTCCACTCTGACATCAAGATAATAACGTGTGGGTTTCTCATGGCGGTGCATGTCCTCCTAGCACACTGTCTTCTAGTCTGGGGTTAAGGGGGCGAGAAGAAGGGGGTGACCCTGCCTAGGGAGGGAGGGAAGCAGGATGGACTTGGCTTCGTTTCCAGGAGAGCCCAGGGAATCCAATCTGAGCCCTTAGACCTGAGAGCACTACTTATTTACTTTTGGGAGAACTTGAATGTATTTGAGAATTGAACCAAAGCTGAGAACCTAGTCCCCAGAAACAAAGTGTACATCAGCTCATTATACTCATGTTTGTAAGGTCTTAAAGAGTCTGCAGACCCCTGGCCAAGAAGCCTTGATCCAGGGCTATGGGGAGGTCTTCTTGCCTGAGAAGAGGCTCAGAGAAGGCACACAGCCCGAAGCTCAGGGACAGAGGGAGCCTTGCAGGTGGCTGAGGAAGGGCCCCACAGTTCCCTGGGGGCTGGCAGCGTCCTTGGCATTGTGGTCTGGATGCTCAGGTGGCATCTAGACCCCAGGAAAGAGGCCCTGGCCGTCCCGTAGCCCACGTAAGTCAGCCTCTGTGAATGGCCGTGGGGGCATGAGGGCAGTCCTCCAGGAGCTTGTCTGTGGTGGGTGCTGCAAGGCCAGGGTCCTTCAGAGCAGCCTCCATGGCTGTGTCTTGGTGGGAAGCGACAAGCCCTTTGGCTCCTGCAGATAAAGGGAGAATGTGAATGAGGCCGCCCGGTGGGAGTCTGTGGGTTGGGATGTCTAAAGAGCCAGACACGTTTTGCTGTCAGAAGACAGTCAGAGGGGGCCAGGAGCAATCCCCACCACCATACCACCCCTTCTCTGTGGCTCAAAGAGGTCAGGCATGGCCAGTACCCAGCAAGAGCCTTTCTGGGACTAGCAGCGTCGATCCACCTTACTCTATTGCTAAGGCCAGCAAACAGGAAGCACCCCTTCCCACCTGCTCTCTTCCAGGACGAGGACCCCAGGGCCCACAGGGACTCCAGGTCGCTCCCTTTCACTTTGGACCCTGGTCTCACTCTGCAGCCAGAGGGGCCATGTTGCGACTCCAGCTTCCCCATCTTCTCCCTGCCCCCACAGCCACTGGGCCAGCTACTGAAGGCCAAGGTTGGTGTTTTCATTCATTCACGCACCTGCACTGTGCCAGGCACAGGGCCAGTTACTGAGAAAGGGGGCCACAGTGCCTGGCACTACACATGCTTGAGATCGTGGGTGAGCTGCGGTCCTGGAAAAGGAGGCGGGGTAGGGGCCTCGGTGTCAGCGGGGCTCCTCCCTCCTTCCCTAGCCCCATCATCCACCCCATCGCTAAGCACTTCTGAGCAGATTACCTTTCTAGCCTGACTTTAACAGTTTAAAAAGGTGAGGGCACCCCCCCCACCCAGGCCTTGCTGTTTAACTGTATACCCAGGTGCCCAGAGCCAGAGAGAGCTGCATAGCCCAAAGCTCAGGGCATCCTCTTAGCATTTCTGTAGGAGTCCTAGGGTGCCCTGCCTGGTGGAGGGCATGGGGCCAAGGGCAGGTTAGCTGAGGGTGGTATCAACTCCCATCCTGGCATCAGATAGAAGACCAGCCGGAGTGACCGCCCCAAAAAATTGCCGACCTGGGTTTCCAACTTGCAGCCCATTATCTATTAATACTAAATAACTGCATCGATTCCATGGATGCTATTTGTTAGATCAAGTTGAGGGCCCTGGCCCGGGCTGGGCAAGGCCTGATTTACATGGAGATCATTTAAAAGATTAACTTTAGTGAAAGCTTCGAGGTTCGGCAAATCCATGATTAATCAACCTGGCTCAGAGCTTCTGTCATGGGGGGGGGCTGGTGGCAACTGTGCAGAAAAAACAAGGGGTGGGGGTCAGGGAAAGGTGGAGAAAACTCCCTCGCTCACCACATTTGGGCAGGAGAAATCTGAGATTCAGAGATGTGGGAGTTCTGAATGAGATCATTTTTGTGCTTAGTTGCAGCATATTAGCTTGCATGTGACTTAAAAATAACGGCTTTCGTGGAATTGCAAAATCAGAGTTAAAAAGACCTGAACAGTTGTCCTCCTGGGAGGCAGGTGGAGATTAAATTTGGTCCTTAAATCTGGCCTGTGTTGTTAGTAATTGATCAGGGCACCAGCAAGTCCTTTCTGCTCCACAGCAGCATTCGGAATCGTGTTTTGCTTACCCAACATGTCCAGGCACCGTCCCCTCTTAAGCCATCCTAGATGAATCTTCTAGAAGCAGGGCAGCTGACTTGAAGGCCTGAAGAGGTGGCATCCATCCTCAAGGACAAGTGAGGTCTCCAGCAGGTGGGGGACAGGAGGTGTCTGAGCCAAGAAGAGCTGTTTATTACAACCCTGAAAATGAGCTTGGCCATCTTTGATAAAAAATTAATACCGCGACGACATCAACCTTTTGGCTGCTTCCTGAGTGGCCCACAAATGTCAGAAAGGCTCCGTTCCTATTTGTGCATCATGAATTCCAGCACATTTAGTCACTAATCTTAAGAGATTCATGCTCAGCTATTTGGGTTACAGGAACACACATGTAATATTTATAAGTTGATTGTGAGCGATCCAGACTCAGTCTTTCTATAGCAGTGGGTTCAAAAAGAACTGAGAAGTCATACACCACTGATTGTCACTCTTGCCAGCATATCCAGGCTGCAGGAAGCTCTGCAGAGTCTAAATTGGAATGTGAAGATTTAGTATGGGGCTACACAATAATTTGCTTTAAGCTGTATAAATAGTATTTTACTTGGGGATTCATTGAAATGAAGTTTCGAAGGTCAAATCCTTCCCAGCATTGAGTGCATATGTATTTAATTTTCAATCTCTAGTCTGTTATAATCCTGAGTGGCTTGGCTTGAGAAATATTTTTAGCGATGGGAAATTGAATGTCTGTTTGAGAAGGCCCTCCCCTGGGATGGGCCGTCCTCCTCTCCACACACGTTAAGCAGCCCAGGGGCGAGGTACAATCCCAGCTGGTCCTCTAGGGAAGCGTGGGTTACCCCTGACCGCTCAGCCCCTCTGACACTGCAGGTCCTCTAGGGTGAGCCTTGAGGTACAGGGAGCTCTGGGTTCCAGAACATTCTCAGGGCCCTTTGCGACTCATCCCTTCCATTCTAGGATACCCTCTTTGGGGATTACAGAGGTGAGCTCCCAACTACAGAGCAGGCCCGGCAAGGGAGGCCCCAGGACACGCTGCTGCCACAGGAAGGGAGCAGGAAGCAGTCAGCATTGGGGTCGGCGTCCGTGGGAAGCACTGGGTCTCTGAAAGGTTCTGGCCAGCATGCAGAAGTGCTATTTGGAGGGAGGAGGAGTGGATGCAGGAAGGCCATGGGAACCTGTCAGACGCTGAAGAGCTATGGAGACCTCAGTGCTGTTGAGAAGCACAGCCTAGGGCAGGGAAAGGTGTCTCCTGCACAGCAGAAGGCGAATTTCTAGAGGGGAGGACCTTGTCGGGCTCACACACTATTTCACCCCAGCACCCGGACCAGTGCCCAGGGTGGAGGAGGTGCCCACTGAGTATCTGTTGTGTGAATGGGATCTTTGGGGTGGGGAATCTGGAGGAAGGGAGGAGATGAAGGCACACCTTGCTGCCTCTAGGATTTTGCCAAGGGCCAATCACCAAATCAGGGATTGTGTGACTCTTGTGACCCTGCCCTGCTCAGTTGCCTTGGGTGACTCTCCAGGGCACAGAGAATCAAGTCCAGATGCCTCCCCACATAGGTGATAACTCAGGGCCCTGCGGTGGAGGCCCAGCCCTACCTCCCAGAAGGCTCCCCACCACATCCTCCCATGAGTCTTACTCTAAAGTCATCCAGACCACCTGGCTCTTCCTCTGACTCCCCACACTGTCCTCTCTGCTAGGATGACATGCCCTCTCCCTCATCCATCGTCCATCAAAGCCATGGCTGCCTTACCCCACCACCCTGTGCCGAATCAGAGTGATTCCGAGTCCCACGTCTTGTGTTGTGTGGCCTTTGCATATTTGTTTCAGAGCTAGCTGTGTGTGTGCCTCATTCCTGTAGCCAGCCCCAGTGCCTAGCACCACTATAAAGTCTTCGGGCGGTGATGGCAGAAGTCATCTCAGCACGTGGTATCGCATGCAAGCCACGGGCTGAATAAAATACCCAGAACCTCTAATGGATGCCTCTAGGGGAGAAGATTCCTCTCCATCTTGAGACTTGTTGGAGTGCTTCCGGCTTCCACGAAACGCTCTTCCATTTGAGAGTGTTGACCGAATTTGGGAGCCATAATACCTGGGTTGCAATTAGAGGCCCACCACCTACAGGGTGTATATCTTTGAGTAAGTTCCTGACCTCTGTGAGCATCAGTTTCCGTATTGGATACACATAAGAGTAGCTTATATGGCGGTTGTGAGGTTGAAATGTAATGATTCATGTGAAGCCGTTAGCACAGTGTACAGCATTTTTTAAGTGTTCAACACATGGAAACTATTAGCATGGTGATGGTGATAGTGGCGGTGATGATGGCAATGAGGATGGAGATGATGATGGGGATAGTGGTGGTGATGATGATGGTGATAACTATGGTCATGATGGTGGTGATGGTGATGTCAATAATGTTGATTATGGTGGTGATGGTGGTGATGATGGCAGTCATAATACGGATGATGATGGTGATGGTGATGGTCATGGTGGTGCTGATGGTGGTGATGGTGATGGTGATGATGACGACAGTGATAATACAGCTGATGATGGTGATGATGGTGGCAATGGTGGTGATGATGGTGGTGCTGATGGTGCTGAGGTGATGATGGTGCTAATAATATGGATGGTGGTGATAGTGATGATGGCATGTTAGGTCTTGCATTGCTATATAGAAATACTTGAGACTGGGTAATTTATAAAGAAAAGAGGTTTACTTGGCTTACAATTCTGCATGCTGTACAGGAAGCATAGTGGCTTCTGGGGAGGCCTCGGGAAACTTTCAGTCATGGCAGAAGGCAAAGGGGAAGCAGGCACGTCTCACATGGCTGCAGCAGGAGGAAGAGAGTAGCGGAGAGAATGTGGGGGAGGTGCTACACACTGTTAAACAACCAGGTCTGGTAAGAACTCACTGTCACCACGACAGCACCAAGGGCAATGGTGTTAACCATGAGAATCTGCCCCATGGTCCAGTCACCTCCCACCAGGCCCCACCTCCAGCACTGGGGATTACATTTCACATGAAATTTGGGTAGGGACATAGATCCAAACCACAGCAGATGGTGATGAATCTGCTGCTACTGCTACTGCTGATGGGGATGAGGATGAGAATGACGGCAATGATGGGGATGATGGTGGAGGTGATGGTGATGATGATGATGGCGGTGGTGATGACAGTGATCATATAGGTGACGGTGATTATGGTGCTGATGGTATGATGGTGGTGAATCTGCTACTGCTGATGGGGATGATGATGAGGAGGATGCAGATGATGGTGGAGGTGATGGTGACAAGGGTCTTGGTATGTTTCTACCATTTTGAGGCTCCACGACTTCCAGTCTTGGCAAGCCTCTCTGATATCTCACCAGGGCCAGGACACAGAACACACTGTCCCTTCCCTCTTATTCTCTGCATGTTCACCCATGGGGAAGCCTGCTGGAGAGGCCTCTGTTTCTGCCCTGTGGGCCACTAAAGGCACCAAGTAAAATCTCTGCTAAATCCCTGCACTTCCAAGGCCTGTCATCTGTTGCCTATTAGAGTCTCATGCATCCCTTTGACATATTTTTATTGTCATGTTAGAAGAAAATATTCCACTCGTTTGCAACATTCTCATTATATTCCCTTTATAACAATTTCTAAAAGAGAATAAATATAAAATATTTCTCTGTATTGTGGAGATATTTCAGCCTGACTTTCATATGCTGCATAGTTTTCCAACTCACAATTCTTCTAACCTTGTGATGACAGTTAAGAAATCTTCAGGCTGGGGAAAACATGTGAATCAATGAGTTAGTGGGAGTGCAGGACACTTTATGGGGACTCCAGAAGAGCAGCTTTCTGCCGACTCAGAGTTACCTTCTTGGCCTTTTCAGAGTAAACCGTGCCGACAACCCCAAAGTCTCTTTCCCTTGGGCCATTTCTAAGAACTCAGAGATGTCTCCCTTGAGACTGATCAGCAGCTGGGTCCCCAAGCAACCTGTCCAGGGAGCTCGGTCTGGAAGGACAAAAGCGGGAACCCTTGTCCATGGCCTCTGAGTAAGCCTGGCTGCTCCAGGTGGCAGTCACGGCTGACCTTACCCTGGAGGACCCGGTCAGAGGGCATCCAGATTTCTAGTTTCCACCAGGGGCACAGCTGCTACTATGCCTTCAGCCCCAGGCATGTGGCTGCCCCAGATCCCTGATTGCTGGGAAGAGCATCCTGCCATAGACTCAGCTCCACGTCGGGCGGTCTCACTTGACAGATTAAAGAAGGGGGCACTCCCAACTGCTCTCCCGAATGCCAAACCGTTGACTTGGCCAGGAAGGCCAGCAATAGAGTGACGGAGATGCTTGCCACATCCCGTTCTTGGCATCCTTGTCCGTCCCTGTGTGGAACTGTGGCTAGATTTCTCAATGAGGGCATAGGCAAGAGAAGTGAGAACCATCTTCTCTGAGGTGGGCGGGCAGCCCTTCTGCAGGTGGACAGTGAGCTGTGCTGAGGGTTTTGTCCTTGGCTGGGTGTGATTGTTTTGGTCCTAAGAATGGACGGCCACTTTGGGGCGGGTGCCAGGCAGTCAAGCCTGCTGGTGGCCTCTACTTCCTCCTGCCGTGGCACGGCTCAGGCGGACCCCAGCCCATCTGCAGATCAGGCCCCCTTAGAGATGAACTCCTGCCCCTGCTCCCTTGCCAAGTGTCTCCCACACCCAGTAAGCCCTTCCTTCAAACTGCCTGTTCCCTCCGGATCTTTGAGAACAACTCCCTAAGACTTTTCTGACAACTGAGCCCTGGAGACCACCTTTCCCTCCTCCTGCCCCATCCCTGAGCTCCCAAGGCCCTGAGTCATCTCTGCGGGGGCCCTTTGCACATGCAGCGTGGGTGCTACTCATCCTACCAGATTCTGGGACCCCAGAAGGCAGCGACTATGATGATGGTGCCAGGGGGACACCTGGGCCCTGAGCCAGGCAAAGGCTACCCTGGTCCCCAAGAAGCCTGCAGTCAGTTCTAGAGAACATGACATAAACCTGGGAAGATGATGGAACAACAGTAACAAAGTGGACTAGAAGCAAGGCTGACCAGTTCAGAGCCCGGGGGGCCCTGGGTGGAGCCAGAGCCATGAGAACCTCTGTTGGCTGTGGGTCTGCTAGGTGCCAGGTGCATCCATACTCTCTTTTAAGCCTCATAGCAAGACATAACATCCCTATTCTACAGACCAAACAGGCCCAGAGAGGGAAAGTGACCTCCCCAAGGTCACACAGCCAGGAAGTACTGAAGTCAGGTTTTGAAATCAGGTCTAACCACAAATTGGTGTTCCAGGGAGTTCCATCCAGGAGGCCTTTCTGTGGGTGTTTAACGTGATCTAGAGGATCTGTGAGGATGGGAGGAGCATATTCCAGGAGCAGTGGGGAATTAAGGCACACACACCATTCTGTGCAGCAGAGGACAACTGAGAGGTGGCTGCATGGCGTGAGAAGTCAGGGCTCCCTGGGAGAGGAAGCCTCCTGGTGGGGTCACCACCAGGCCAGGATGGCGAGGGGCCAGGGCCCGTGCTGTGCCTCCGTCCGGGCCGCAGCCCACCTCTGGTGCTGGGGTAGCCCGTCCTGAGCACGGCCCTCGGAAGGGAATCTGGCTGCTCCCTGCAAAAGCAGCTGCCTTTCTGTTGTCTGAGCTCCACTCAGTCGAACCAAATTTGCCGTCCCCCTTGTGGCCCTGCGTCTCCTGTTATCTCTATCCAGGGCCCTTCTGCCTTTCAGCTTCACCAGGAGAGGATTATTTATGGCCTTGTTTATTTCGCTGTCTGCAGGCAATGCCCAGGCTGAGCCCTGCTGGGGAGACAAGTAGTAGTGGGCGGCCTGCAGCCAGGACCCAGGCAGCGCCGGCCTTGCTTAGCGCGCAGGTTCTGCATTGGGGCCAGCACCAGAGGGTCTCCAGACCCGACAGACCCCCAGCCTTGGTGAAATCAGCTCCTCAGAAGGAAGCAGGCAGCCTCCCTCTGACCACCGGGCATGCTGGCCCCCAGTCTCCGTGGCTGAAGGGTACTTGGTCCCTGTGGCCCTATTCCATAGACCCAGGGTGCCTGCCTCTTGCTCATGGAGGTAGGAACTCCCCAGGAAATGGGCCAGCCTGAGGCTTACGGCTGCTGCTGCAGGCTGGTGGTGGGTGTCAGAAAAGGAGGCGGCACAGGAGGAAGGGCTGTGCTGGCCTCATCCTCCACCCGGGCACCTCAGTCTAAGCCTCCAGCAACCTGAGCAACCTCCTCGGAGGCCACGGCTGCGTGACCCCTCCTTCTCGTTCCTCCGCAGCCCTTCAGATGGGACTGCAGCAGCTGGGGGCTTCTGAAAGCCATGGCCTGTGCGATTACCACTCCTGGCCAGGTCCAGCCTTTGCCTTTGAGGCTCCCAGGGACCACCCAGTGGCGCTTGCTGCAGGCCCCTCCAGGTTCCCACTTCTCAGGGAGGGGCCAGGTCCAATGGCAAGGTGAAGCCACTACCACCTCACCAACGGAGAAAAAAGGATGAGCTAATTGATGCATGTGAGCACCTGGAGGACCCTCCAGGGAATATTGCTGAGCAAAACAAGCCAGTCCCAGAAGGCCACATACTGCATGATTCCATTTAGTTACTATCATTGAAATGACAGAAGTATGGAAATAGAGAGCAGATTAGTGGCCGCCAGGGGTTAGGAAGGAGGTGGGCTGGGAGGGAAGTGGGTGTGGCTGAAAAGGGCAGCAGGAAGGGCCCTGGTGATGGAAGGTTCTGTTTCCTGGCTGTCCAGGTATCTACACATGGGATGTACAGGAAAGGGACACTCATGGGGCCAGGACAGCAGTACCCCAGCCTCAGCCCCAGAGGTCAGCAGTGCGGGATCAGCCCTCCTCATGCATGGCAAGGGAAGGGGGCCCTGGTGGACGGGGAAGCATTAAGCCTAGCGCCTGGACCTTGGGCGTCACAGCTGCCTGCCTCGCCCCTGTCCCTTCCTCCTCCTGGAGAGTCCCTCCCCCAGCATCCGTGTCTCCCAGCTCTCTCTCTTTTACTTTCCAAACTTGCTCTCCAAAAGGAGGAGGCTGGCCCCTCTGCTGCTCTGAACATTTGCAGAACTCTCTGCTTTTCCTCAATGGATTAGCTCATGGAGGCATCTCATGCAAAAAAAAATTGCAGGATACAGGAGCCACGGGGAGCAGGGTGGTGAGGACAGCTCCCTCAGCCCCAGACATATTGCACAGATGTCTGCCTTCTCCATCTCTTCAGGGCAGACACGGTCTGGGTGACACACTCCCAGTAGGGTGACTAGGCAGTGATGGGTTGGCCACCCATGGGGCTTAGGAGGAAGGCACCATTCATTCACTCATTCATTCATTCAGCAAATCCCCCTGAGTCCCCCGCTACCTTAGAGGACCTGCCCTAGGCACTGGGCTCTTTACAGTGAGTCTGAGATCATCGGACGCTGGCTTGAGCCTTAGTCTGTTTCTGCTCCTGTAACAGAGTGTCTGAGACTGGGTAACTTAGAATAGACATTTATTTCCCGTAAATGGTTCAGGAGGCTGGGAAGTCCAGGGCCAAGGTGCCAGCATCTTGCCTAGTGAGAGCCTTCTTGCTTTGTCCCCGAGTGGCAGAAGGTAGTGGGGAAGGGGAGCTGGGCACGGTGGTTCATGCCTGTCATCTCAGCACCCTGGGAGACCGAGGCAGGCTGATTGCTTAAGCTCAGGAGTTTGAGACTAACCTGGGCAACATGGCAAAATCCTGTCTCTGCAGAAAAAAATACAAAAATTAGCCTAGCATGGTGGCATGTGCCTGTAGTCCGAGCTACTTAGGAGGCGGAGGTAAAAGGATCACCTGAGCCCAGGAGGTTGAGGCTGCAGTGAGCTGAGATCGCACCACTGCACTCTGGCAGCAAAACCCTGTCTCAAAACAAGAAAAGAGAGAGAAAAAAAGAAGGCAGAGAGCTTGCTAGCTGAATGCTGCCTGAAGCCTTTTTTTTAGAAGGGCCTTAATCCCATGTTTGAGGGAGGAGTTCTCATGGCCTCCCCACCTCTTAATACAATCACACTGGCGACAGCGGCACTTTGGAGGGGTGGAGTCACACCATAGCAGTCTGCCTAGGCCTGCTGAGCTCACAGTCCAGTGGAGAGATCAGGCCCCAGGCTGCCTTCATTCTCTCGGTGTCAGGCATGAGCTCAGGCTAGAATCCCATTATTCTAAAGCCCAGAATCCCAGAGCTCCAGAATTCCAAGTTTGGGACTCCAGTGCCTCTCCTGTGGGGTCCCTGTCCTAGGCTGGGCTCTTACCCTGCTGCTCCTCTTTTGAAAAAGAACCTTCTGGTTTGTTGAAGGTCGAATCATCATCCCCTCTGCTACCCTGAGGAAAGCAACTGGCAGTGGGCTCTGTGTCTTCAGGGTTCTCAGTCTGGTGCAGAGTGGGGGCCACAGAGCGCAGTCCCCATGCTTGGGAGAAGTCCCCTAGCTTTGGCGAAATCAACCTCAGAAGGAACCAGGCAGCCTCCCTCTGACCACCGGGCAAGGACTGGCCCCAGTTCCCATGGCTGAAGGGTACTAAGTTCCCATAGCCTGATCATGGCATTGTCCCGGTGGCACAGGGACCCACCTATCTGAAGTCAGGGCAGTCCATGCAGAGAGCCCTCCTCATGGCCCAGCTCAGGGAGCCGCCCTCCCCTTCCTGCACCCTTGCCTTACGGCAGGGCTTATATGCCATCAAGCTCACAGCATGAGCAGGGGCCTGGCTGTGCTGAATCCTGGGGAAGATTCTGTCTCGGCTACAAGAGGCATGTGAGGAACAGAGGAGGGAGCTGGGAAGCTCCCCAGGCCACCACCCTGAGCTTGCAGCAGAGAACCAGCCCAATTTGCAAGCAGGAGCGGGAGGCCCATTATTTATCGAGTCGACTCTCAGCCTCATGGCAGCTCGAGCTGCAGCCTGATATGAATACTGATTGGAAAAAATGTCTCTCCCCTCATCCCCCAGGCCCGGGCTGCCAGGGCATACTCTGAACAGTCTGCGAGGCAAGAGGGAGCTGGGCATGGGGAGAAGATGCTCATGGGAAGAGAGTGTGTTTGAAGCTGGGAGACACCCTGTGTGCCGTGGGTCCCTGTCCTCGGGACCAGATGAAACCCTGGCTTCCAGGCTGGTCCCAGCACAGGATTGTTCAGGGAGGTGGCCTGGGAGGGAAAAAGAGAAGCGTGAAGCCCGAGTTCCAGGCAGCAGACGTAACGTTGGAGGGGTGCTCCCGTGCCAGCATGGAGCACTGGGAGGGGTGCCCCCAGCTTCCGGCAGCATCCTTGCACAGTTCTGAAGCTCTGTCTCGTGAGCCCGGCAGAGCCCCTGGGCCACCCTCTGCCTGCAGACCACAGGGCCCCAGGGAGCCTGAGGTGGGAGGAGCAGGGTGAGGTTAGGAAGGGGTCCCTCCCGGCCAGGGCCTGGCCCCTCCCAGCTCTCCACCTCCAGAGGTACTAGAGCAGTTGAAGACTGGTTCCTGGACTTCCCCTCCTGGCCTGTGGCATCTGAAACGGTTATTACCTCCAGGGTCATTTTGTTTAGATTCTGTCTCTTATTAACTTGTAGTCCCTCATCTTTTTACCCTGGAAACGGCATTAGGGCTGAGGTCCCTCGGGGGACAGATGGGGACGTGGAATGCAGGCTGCAGCTGGGAGCTGAGGTCCCTGCAGTCCGGGTGTGGGATGTAAAGAGGTAGCTGAGGCTGCAGGTTGTGGGTGCCAGGCACCAAAGTGGGGTCTATTTTGAGCTGCGGGCAAAGCCTGCAAGTGGCTGGGAGTGGCAGGGCACAGTGGCATTGCAGGAGGATCTCCCCAAGTCCCGTGGGTCTCAGCCCCTCTGGGGCACAGCTGGCAGGCTTGGCCAGGTGGGACAGGAACAGAAAGGGGAAACCAGCAGCCGAAGGCAAGCAGGGGGGGCCACAAAGGCAGAGGAGGGAGGCCCGGCAGAGGCCCCTCCCAGCCCCATCCTCCCCGGAGGCCTGGATGCCTGAGGCAGATCTCTGGTGTCCAACCAGCAGCCCACTCCTCCTTATCCTGCAGGCCTGGTAAGCAGCTCATCCTGCTGAGGGGACAGATGAGTCTAAAAGCCCCACGGCCTGGGGGCTTAAACAACAGAGATGTGTCCTCCCGCCCTGGAGGTACAGGTCCATTCCCCCTGAGGGCAGTGAGGAAGACACTGTCAGGGCCTCTCTCTTGGCTTCTGATGCTGTGTTCGGCGTCCTGGGGCTCGTAGAAGCCTCACCTGAGCTCTGGCTTATCTCTCCTTGGCGTTGTCCTGCGTGCGTGTTTGTGCCACACTCCCCGATGTCTAAGGACAGTCACGCTGGACCAGGGCGCCCCCGACTCATCTGAACTCCTTACATCTGCAGAGACTGTTTCCAAATGGGCCACATTCTGAGGTCCTGGGGGGCTAGGACTGCAACTTATGAATTTAGGGAGACAAAATTCAATCCATAACAGGGGGCCTCTGACTTTTAAGGGAAGAGACCCCTCCCCTAGGAAGCCTCAGATTCTGGGTCTGTAGAAGGCTACAGCTTGGCTGGTCAGGGGGCCTGACTCGGGACACTACCTCCCCTTCGGGCCCTGTCGGGTAAGTCCCGGCCCAGCAGGCTCATTCAGTCATTCAGCAAGTAGGACTGGCCCCAACGCGGGCGCTGTCCAGAACGTGGGAGAAGCAGGTCACGTGACCGCCAAGAATTTCCCACCTCGGCTTTGATTTCTGGGAAGAAGCCAGAGAACAAACAGGCAAACAAATATAAAACGTAATCTCAAGTGATGAGAGCTAAGAATGCAGTCACGTGATGGGAGGTCACAAAGGGCCTTGCTGAGAGTGGGATGTTTGAGCAAAATCCGACGGAGAGGGGGCTTGAGGAGCCCCAGGAAGAACACCACAGGCATGGGGTTGATGGGGGCGGAGGCAGAAGGCAGGGGTGGGCGCTGTCGGCAGAACTGGAGATGCCAGCTCTCACCCCAGCTGCGGCTCCAGGCAGTTGGGCAGGGCCTGGGCAGGTCAGAGGCCCTGAGACTAGTTGAGGGCCAAGAGGCACTGTCCGAGGTGCAGGTTTGGGGGTGGAGCATGGTGGAGAAGGACTCTGTTCTAGGGAAAACCCAGCTACAGCCTTTCTGGAGTCTTTCAAATCCTTTGAGAAGCCGAAGTGATGAGTGAGGCAGCGTGGCGGGGAACGAGGGGAAGATGTGACTTTGAACTGGTCACAGTCATTCAGGGCAACCGTGGCTGGAGAGGCTGGGATTCCCCAAGGCCCTGGGCTTAGCCGGGAGTCTCCATCGCCACCCTGAGGGCATCCCAGGGTCCCCACCATCCGCCATGGCCCGTGTCCAGGCAGGAGGGCTCATCTGTACCCAGAGACGTGGCAGGGACCTGGCCCCGTTTCCTTCCTTCCTGTGGCGGCTCTGCAGCTGTGACCTCCGAATCCGTCCCCTCCGAGAGACGAGGGCAGGTGGAAGCAGGTGGAGTGGGTCCCACCCACAGGAATCAGACGTTTTTAGAACGCAGAGGGCCTCAAGGGTCCTGGTGGAGCAGAAATAACATGCCCTGCGGAGCCTGGAGGCCTGAGCTGCTGTTCCTGAGCAGGGTTGGGCAGGAGGAAGCATCCTGACTGCTCTCGGCCTCAGCGTCTTCATCTGTAAAGTCCAGTGCCCACCTCCATGTCCTAGTGAGACAGTGAGGATGGAGTGACCGTCTCTGAGAGCCCCGGGTGTGGGGCCTGCACAGAGAGGTGTCTCGGAGCTTCCTCCCATCACACGAGGGCCAGAGTGAGTCAGGCCTGTGCTGGCTCTGAGATGGAAGGCCACCATGAAGAGGGGCAGCTTCTGGATGCAGGCAGGTGCTCGGTGGGGTCTGTGGGCCCAGAGCTGCCTCCCAGGGCTGAGGTCCCCTCCAGGCCCTGCCACTCCCAGGCAGGGTCTGTGGTCCTGGGTCAGGCCTGCCCTTGCTGACAGGACACGGGCGGGACAGCCTACCCATCTCTGTCATGCTGTTTTCTGCCTGGGTCCACACGGCCACTAACCCTTCCTGGGTGGGGGGCCTGTGTCCCCTGGGTCACACTGAGGCGTCGTGGACTGTGACTCTGATGTCCTTCGTTGTCTGGAATGGAGCCCCTCCCTGAGACTCTGCAGTGAATGAAAGAAGCCCCCTGCCCTTGCACCACCTGGGTCAGGCTGAGGGAACACTGCCGGGAAGCACGTCTCCCGGTCCAGCCCCCACTCCTGCCTCACTGCGACTCTGCTGCCTGAGGTGTCCATGGAGGCTCGATTCGCCCACCTAAGTCCGTGTGGGACCCACCACCCATGCAGGACAGGGCTCCCCACAGAGGACCCTCTGAGCTGCTGCTTAGCAGGCTCAAGCATGGGTGTGGCATGGCCACTGTCCCACAGAGGTGCTGGGATCCAGCCTCCTGAGTGCAGGCTCAGGCCAGACGCTGCCTGGGCAGGTTCGCATCTAGGACGGCCCCACAGTGATGATGACCAGGAATCTAAGTGGGCAGGCCTCCAGGGTTCAGGGCTCTGAGCCCCCTGGGTGCGGGTGAAGGGGCGAAGGGTGGGAGAGCGCCGAGCCAAGCCTTCCAGGAGGCAAAGCCTAGGTCTCTGAGGCTCCACAGGGTGCACGTGGGCTGCATCGCCAACCTTGGCTTCCTCAGTGGTCAAATGAAGAGGCCCTAGTCAGCTCGGAGATCCCTTCACAGAATTGTCGCTAGCGTTCCGGGAGGCTTTGTGGAGGCTCAGCAGGCCTGTCTCAGTGGCAAGGGAGGCAGGTGGCTCCTGGAAGGCAGGCAGCACTGGGCAGGCACCGGCACTGGGCGAGCACCGGCACTGGACGGGCACCAGCACTGGGTGGGCACCGGCACTGGATGGGCACCGGCACTGGGAGGGCACCGGCACTCGGTGTTCCAAGGGCCCCACATCTCTAGCACATTAGCCCATGGCTCTGGTGGCACTGGCGAGAGGGTGGGCTTCGGACCCCTCCCACCAGTGTGTCTCTGGCTCTGTGCCTACTACGTGCGGGGAGAGGTGTCCACTTCATGGCCTGGGAGCCGATGCAGCTTCAATCCTGACTCCACAGCTACCTCCCGACCAGTCAGCAATTGGGAGCCCCGGCCTCCAACTCTCCATCCTCACTGCAGCCTGGGCAGGCCAGAGGCCAAGGTCCCCAGGGCAGAGCCGGAACAGTCCCAGTGGGAAGGAGGAGGCCTGGCGGGGACAGACAGCGGCCCGGGACGGAGCCGTGTGTTGCCCGGGAGTCCCACGGCACCGGCTGAACCTGCATCTTGAATGTCTGATTGATTGCGCCATTCAGAGTGGATATATTTTTTAATAGTTGGCTTCCAAAATTAGTCTTTCTCTGTGTAGCAGCTATCACAAACACCATGAGCCGCACTGTTTTGTTTTGTTTTTTTTTTTTGCCTGCCAGAGGCAGATATTTGTTTTCCTTCAAGAGAGCAGTGGGTGAAGATGTGGGCCCTGGAAGCTACGGTCTGGTCCTGCTTGCTTGGAGTCTGTGGCCTGGGCAAGGCAGAGGCAGCGGCAGCCTGGCCAGGCCCCCTCTTGCTCCCATCTCCGTGGCTTGGGAGCCAAGTGACATCACCTCTGAACCCCTCGGTTTCCTTAACTGTAAAGTGGAAATGGTTGCGGTTACTTCCTCATGCTGTTCTGGGATTAAGACAGAATAAGCTTTGCGCACACGTTGTAGCTGCTCACTGCCCGTTCAGCAATTGGTATCCTGGTCCTCCACCCTGTGCCCTTGTGGTGGCTCTGGGAAGCTGACTCTGTCTCTATTTGACTGGTCCCACAGGTGCGGGTTTTAAACCCTCTGTAATCCACGTCTCCTTTTGGACATCACAAAACTCCCTGAGGTCCCCAACCCCCTACCCCCAAGTGTCATCTTCCGTGAGCTCCTGAGCTTCTCCACCAGCTGAGATTTTTTTGTTGTGGAGTTTTCTACTTCTGTTCTTTGTAATTCAAAATAATAGATTCTTTCTGCATCTGAAAAATGGAAACATGCTGTCGTATTGAATGTTGGTGTTCAGACTGCTCCCCACTCCCAGCATTTCGCTATGTCCCCCAGGGGCACGCACCCTTGACGCTTGACTGAAAAACTACCAGTGATTGTCCGTATCTCACTGGCTTGAGAAAGTAAAAGCCGCTACTGTTACATTAAGTGACTGCTGTATGCACCACACCAGGGCTGGGCCAGTCCCGAGGGACAAAGAACAGTATCAGGCTCCATCTCAGAAAAAGCCATCTCTGCGGTGGAGGAGATGAGAGCTAAGAGATGTGAAAATACAGAACCCAGGCCAGCTGTGGGTCACGAGCCCTGGGAGCTTGAAAAGGGAAGGGTGTGGGCTGAAGTCAGCTTCCTGGAAGAGAAAGAGGCGGTCCTGGGCTGATGGCAGTATTGGCATGGGCTGTAGGAAGGGACAGCTTCAAGCTGAGTCCACTGACAACTCGAGCCAAGGCCCAGAAGTGGGGATGAGTTTGCTGCCAAAGGGGACAGCCAGCAGGGAGCTGCTCAGTGCCCTTGTTGATCTCTCTCATTAATTGGGCACAAAGAGCAGCAAGTCCATGCCCCATCCCGAGGCCACACCGCGTGGCAGGATCGTGCCCACTTCTCCTGCTCTTAGACCAGCGCGGGTTCTGCCTCCCCTGCCCACCTGCTCCCATAGTCTGGCCAACATGTAGGCTCAGACGCTGGGGGGAATCAAGGCGCAAGGGAGGCCTGGATTCCAGAGGCTTCAGAGGGCTGCTCCACGCCTGAGTCATCCACCCATCCTCTCACCACCCCACCTCTGACTCTGGGGGGGCCCCAGGACTTCCCCAGCGCTGTCCTCAGCCCTGGGGTTTCCATGGAGAAGTGCTGACAATTTTGTTTCTCCTCTCCCACTTCTTTCTGAAATTCATCTGCATCAAAGCGAGATCCCTGATGCTCAGCTCTCAACAAGGCTGTGGTGATTAAGCACTTAAATTGATTAATCAAATTTCCTGTGATGAGAACTACTGTCATTCATTAATCTGAGCGGGATTATAAATAAGAGATGGCAGATACAGGAGACAAACGTGTTGACGGATGGGCAGGGTGGCCTGAATCACAAGTAGGTGCCCGCTTCCTGGGGGCTTTCGCTGCGGGCAGCTGGGGATAGAGCTTCCCTAAAGACGAAATTAGACTGAGATTAAAGTATCCCCATTTTAATAACGAAATATGCATAGATGAGCAGGCAGCCGGTACGGGAAGCATGTAGGTTCGCATACCAATGGTTGGGTTGTATTCGTGGAGGTAGTAGCAGCAGCTCTGAGAGAGAAAGAATCTGCTGGAAAAAGAGGCCAAAGCAAAGTGGCACACTGGCTGAGAATGTAGATTTGAGGGTCAGAGCAGCCCTGGGTGCAAACCCTGCCTCCGCAGTTTACTCCATATGTGACTTGGCTGAGGTTCTCAACCTCCCAGGGCCTGCATTCCCTCACCAGCAAAGTGTAGATGCTAATAATCCTGACTTCACCGGGTTGCTGTTGAGAATAAATGAGACTGGTCGGGCGCGGCGGCTCACACCTGTAATCCCAGCACTTTAGGAGGCTGAGGCGGGCGGATCAAGAGATCGAGACCATTCTGAACATGGTGAAATTTTGTCTCTACTAAAAATACAAAAAAATTGACTGGGCATGGTGGCATGTGTCTGTAATCCCAGCTACTTGGGAGGCTAAGGCAGGAGAATCGCTTGAACCCAGGAGGCGGAGGTTGCCATGAGCCGAGATCATGCCGCTGCACTCTAGCTTGGGTGACAGAGCAAGACTCTATCTCAACAAAAAAAAAAAAAAAAAGAAAGTCACCCCGCCCTGGGCATCCGAATCAGCATTTTCTGTAGACTGGCACCTGGACCACTTCAGCACAATACCTACCACTGATTGAGCTTCTGCTTGGCATATGGTTCTGCTAGGGCACAGGGGACCCGGTCACACCTTCCAGCCGTATTGAGTGGCACAGAGGAGGCTCACAGGCAGAGATGATTACAGTTCCCTGCAGTGTACTGTTGGGGTAGAGGGAAGCCCAGAGCAGAGGGTGGGGGCTTTCTGGGTGAGCTGATGCCAGAGGTGGGTTTTGTAGATGTGAAGGTTTGATAAGAAGGGAGAATTAGGGCTCCAGACAGGGTCCCTCAGGTCTCTGCACCCTCTTTTCCATTTATTTTTCCTCCTAACATCCTGTCCAGGGTCCCAAGATAGCCTCTACAGGGGGTCCCAGATGAGCAGGCCAGAGGGAGGAGACAGCCTCTCACCCAGGCCTCTGCCTGAATGCAGGACCGGGAAATGCCATCCCAGTCTTGCTGGGCTCAGATATTGTGATCATCAGTGAGCCATGGAGCTCCTCCTCTGGGCCCCCAGAGGAAGCTGCAGGAGTTTGCAGAGGGTGGGAGCTGGGGCTGGGAGCAGGGAGAAGTCAGATTCCCTCGCTCGGAGGAAACCCACTGGTTCTCAGTGAGATTAAAACTATCACTCCTGGCTGAATTGGCCTCTTCTGTTTTGCTAAATATTTAAAGACCCCTTATTAAAAGAGTTACCATCTTAAACATGTCAGATCTTCAGCTGTCATGCCCTCCCTCTGGAATGTGGCCTCAGGGCTGTATCTAGGCACCCCAGAGACAGACAACCTTTGTCCCGGGGCCCAAGATCATCTCAAGTGGCTTCTGAGGACCTTCTCTGTACCCAGCACTGTGGGCCGTCCAAGCATCTGCCTCTCCAGCCACAGTAGCTTCTGCCGTGTGATGGGCCGGCACCAGCCTGCGACGGTCTCAGGGAATATGGGGAGGAGGCAGCTTGGGCAGCAGCACATGGCCACAGTGCACTTTGCCCAGCCTGGAGTTCTGTTTGCTGCGTCCCTCCTCCCTGGGCACCAGGCTGGGCTGGAGGCAGAGAAGCTAAGGACAGCCCAGCCGAGGGAGCGAGGAAGCAGGAAGTGAAGCCTTGAGCCACAGCAAGGTCTTGGCTCTACTGATGGTGGTGGGCGAGCAGAGAGTCATGGGGGTCCCGAGCGAGAAGCAGCCACTTCTGCCTGAAGGAATTAGAGGTGGATTAAAGGAGAAGCTGTTGTAGGATTAGGATTAGAATTAGGTCTTTGAGCAGCCACCCTATAAGGTGAATACAAGTTCACTGGACATAGAAATGGGACGGTTCCCCCAACCCTCCCAAAACAAAGAAAACCAGACACAAAGACATACAGGTTCAAGGACTTGTTCAGCAAGCAATTGAGCACCTACAGTATGCCAGCAACTGTGCCAGGCCCTGAGAATATAGAGCTGAGTGTGACATGTTCCTGCTCCCATAAAATGTACCCGCCTAGCTGGGGAAGTAGACTAAAAACAGCCCACGTGTGAAATAAAATGTGCTATAATAGAAGCACATTCCAGCTACCCCCTTAGCACGGGGTGGGGGTTGAGGGGTTACCTCCCTCCGTGCCTCAGGTGAAAGGTGGGAGGGATGCCTCAGGGGGAGGTGACGTCTAAGGAGGTTTTGAGGATACCCTGAATTCACTAGGAATGTGCAGTAGCTTGGTGTGGCCTGGACAGATGGGGAGAGAGGGAAGTACTGATGAATGAGACCAGAGAAAGGGCCCAGGAGTGTGAGGGAAAGCCGTGGAAAAAAGAGAGCCAGAGCCTTCTGGAATATCCAAGCAGAGAGGGATGGCGAAGCCGCTGCTATGAGGAGAGACTGCACCAGAGACAAGGGTGGAGCTGGCACTTGTGAGGAAGGGGAAGCCCATGGGAGCTGTGGTCTGAGCAGGGTCTGAAGGGCTGGTCAGCCAGGGGACGCCCCACTGCCCACAGGAGGTATGGTGAGGCTGGTGCCAGGCTGGCCCACAGGGAATGAATGCTCAGCCAGAGCAGAACTGCCCAAGGTGACTGGAGGGGGAGGCAGAGCTGGCCTGTGTCCCCTCCCAGGTGGAAAGACCTGGAGACCTGGGCCTGAGGCCCGAGGCCACCTGACACTGGAGGAGCCAGAGAGAAGAGGGGATGCAGGACAGGACAAGGCTGTGGCTGGATGTTGCTGCACACCCACCCTCAGGGTGGAAGAATCTGAAACTCAGTTTAAATTGTTCAAGTCTTTCATGAAGGTCTGAGGCTGCCTTTTCCTCCTAAGCGGTGAAAATCTCAATTTGCTGCAGCTGCAGAGGGCTGAGTAGAGCCGTGGAGGCTAGGAGGTGCCACCCGATGTCAGCCTTGACTTGAGCGAACATTCGAGGGTCAGGATGGTGTCATGAATGCAGTTCCTGGAGCCTGCGAGTCCAAAGACCTGGGACCCATCTGGGTGTGGCCACAGATGCCTGGCGTCACCTTGGATACATCTGCGGCCGCTCCAGGCCTCACTCCTCACCTGATGAGCCAAGGAGTCGGGCTGGTGGGTGGACAGTCCCAGCAGTTTCTCTCAGCTCCACACATTTTCCATCTTGGTGCGTCCTCTGCCCACCTGCTCACCTTGCTGTTGGCAAGAGTTAAGTTTTAATGAGAAAAGAATTTCTCTCTGGAATATTGAGTATAATTAAAACTCTGCTGTGAAAAAAAAAGCCTAGCAAACACCGAGAGTCCTAGAGGAAGTGAAAATGTTAAAACACGACCCCCATTTTCCTCTCCCCATGACATGGATTATTAAGTCAGGTTTGAAAAGTTCCTATTAAATATTTAAATATTTCATTAAATATTCATCATCTCAAAAATTGCTTCCTAACAGATCCTTAGGTAAATATAACAATATTTGATCACAAAAGCTGCTTGGCCTGACTGAGGCTCAGGAAAGGTGAGACGTCTGAGGCTCTGGTCCCGCAGGTGCAAGGAATCCCAGTGATGAGCGGGAGGCTGAGCGACCGAGAAAGGGACACACGCCCAGCCACGAGGAGGGCCCGGGTGGCCACAGGCTTGCCGACTGGGTGAATGAGCTTCAGAAAGGTGACATGGCAGACCGAGCTCACGTGGCTTGTAGCGGTGCAGCTGGGAGCTGGATCCACGTTGGCTGGACCCCTCTGTGGGCTATAAAGAAGGCTGTCCCACGGAAGAGCTGCCCTCTAGCTTAGGCCATCCCAACACCGGCCACGTGCAAGGGACATTGTGAAAGGGACCGTCTATCAGACCAGCAGCTGGGCTGGAGACCCTTGACGTCCCTTCCCCGGGGCTGTGGAAAGGAGGAGTGCTCCCCTGGGGTTCTGCGGAACTGGATTCACAGCCTGGACATTCCTTGTAAGGGCATCTGGTCTCCCAAAGTGGAGTATTAACAGCTTTCAGTGGGCAGGACCTGTGGCAGCCCCATCACCCCCACCAGCTTTCTTACCTCCCGGGTATGGTGCTGAGGTCTGCAGGGGCCTCTCAACCCGGGAGCTGTTGGCGTTTGGGCCAGATAGAGGAGTCAAGGTGGAGACTGTCCATGCACTGGAGGATGCCAGTGCACCCCCATCCCCTCATGTCTACCTAAAATGCCCAGACACTGCCTGTTCCTCCAGGGAGCCAAACTGCCCCTGGCCGAGGACATTGCTATACAAGAAGGGCACTTGGTAAAGACTTGGTGCGTGGATGGTGTGGTACCGTCTGGAGGGAGAGTGGGGAGGAAAGCGAAGTGAAGTCAGGTTGATCGTGTGGGACCTGTCTGTGGCCTAAAGGGCTTTGAATGGGTGCAGGTGGGGTGAGGGGGCAGGGGGGCTGCTGAGCCCTGGATTTCAGCAGCCACAGTGCCAGCTTTCAGTTCCCATGTGGGCTGCTTCTTAAAGGCATTGGGATGGTGCCAGGCTCAGGGGTGCCTGGCTCTGCTCACCTCTGCCCGACACTCACTAGGCACACGCTGCAGGCCCTAACCCTCCCTGGGGCTCAGTCCTCAGTGGAACAGCAGGGACTCGGAGCAGCCCTGCCGGTGCCACGGGCCTCCCAGCCCTGTGTGTGGGTTCTCTTGTCCACCTGAGTCTTTCACATGCCCTGGAAGCTTCCCCAGCCTGAAGGCAGCCCTTGGAGGGCAGGGACCCCATTCTCTCCTGCCTTCCCATGCTGAGTGTGAGGAACTCCCATCGGCATCCTAGGCAGGCTCACCGCTGAACAAGCTAGAAGCTTTTCTCCGCTTTTTTACAGTGCAGACACTGGGGTGCAGAGAAGCTAAGCTATTTGCCCAAGGTCACATGCCAGTCAATCCAGGTTTGCACCCAGGTTGGTCTAACCTCAGAGCCCATGCTCTAAAGCAGGCTCTCCGTGCACACCATACAGACTGCCCATGTCACTGAGTCCTCTGAGCCGGTCAGCAGGTGCCTCTCTGCACCCACTGTCTCCCTCCCCCTCATTCCAAATGCCTGTGTTTGCAGAGCAGGGAGGGAGTCTTGGTGCCCAAGCCCAGTCCCTGCTCTTCCTCCTCTCCTTCCCTGGGCAAATTCTGGGGTGAGGAGGAGGCCACACAGATCAATGGGCTCCCCCCACTGGCAGCAGGCATGGGCATGGAGTGAGGGGGTCTCCCCTGCTGAATTCTGATACATGACACCTGCTGCCAATGCCACCCTCTCAGGCTCCTGGGCCACAGGAAGGCATGAAACCTGGTGCTTCCTTGGGTCTGGAACGTGCTGTAGCCTCCAAGCCCTGAAGGAAGGACCCCCAGCCCGCGGAGAACTGGCCTCAAGGTGGGTGCTCAGCTGAGGCCCCTGCGAAAGCAGCAGCTCTGTGCTGTGTCCAGGCTGGGAGCTGGGCAGGTGCCAGCCCTCCTTGGGTGGGGGCGGGGGACAGAGCCAGTCCTCGTCTGTCCGGCTGCTGTAACAAAATCTATGAACTAGGTGGCTTATGAAAAATAGACATTCCATCTCCACCAGACCACCGCCAAGCGGCCATCATGGATACCAGCCGTGTGCAGCCTATCAAGTTGGCCAGGGTCACCAAGGTCCTGGGCAGGACTGGTTCTCAGGGACAGTGCATGCAGGTGCGCGTGGAACTTATGGACGACATGAGCCACTCCATCATCCGCAATGTAAAGGCCCCGTGTGCAATGTCAAAGGCGACGTGCTGACCCTGTTGGAGTCTGAGCGAGAGGCTTGGAGGTTGCGCTGAGCTTGGCTGCTCGCTGGGTTTTGGATGTTGGATTCGACCACTTGAGATGGAAATGGTGTGTCATGATCTGGTCCTTTATTTTGTGCCACCACATGTAAATTGAGATGGGCCTTTAAATAAACCATTTGTGATTCAAGTTAAAAAAAAAAAAACTCAGACATTTCTTTTCCATAGTTCAGTAGCCTGGAAGTCCAAGATCAAGGTACCAGCAGATGTGGTATCTGGTGAGGGCCCCTTCCTGGTTCATAGCCAGCGCCTTCTTGCTGGGTCCTCACATGGTAGAAGAGGCAGGATCTCCCTCCAGCCTCTTTTCATAAGGATGCTAATCCCATACACAAGGGCTCTATCCCCATTACCATCTCCTCAGGGTCAGGATTTCAGCATATGAGTGTGGGGACCCACAAACGTCCAGACATGGCGACTCTGTGGGAACCCTGCAGCACCACCTGCTTGCTCCAGCAGAGTGAGCCAAGCTGTTCTGCACACACCGGTGGGAATGGCTCCAAGGTACAGAAACAAAATGTTTCCCAAAACAAATGATAACCTGTCATGAACACTGGTACCAGCACAGTCTGTGGGCACCATGGGCTGGAGGCCTGGGCAGCTGCTGGGGGCCACTGCTGAGCAGGAAGGATGGCCAGAGCTTTGCACATGTTTAAGCAAAACAGCAAAGAAGCCGACCCCGGAAGTGTGGGCTCCATCTGGATTCTACACAAACTACAAGGCTGCTGAAGCAAGGAGACGCAGGCCTAGACACCGTCAGGGCGGGGCTGGGGCTTCCGAACCAAAGCTGCACCCAGCGTGGTGCGCGCGGGGGCCGAGCCACATTTTTCTGATACAAGGTCTCTAAGTCTCATCAGAGAAGTCAGAAGCAGTCTAAGACCACCAAGCCAGGCAGAGTGGCTCCCACGGGATAGGCAAGGATGCTGGCAGCGTGTGGGATCCAGGAGCCAGAGCCCTCTGACCTCTTCTTTTCTGAGGGTCTCAGTTATCTCACCTAGAACATAGGAATGAGGGCCAGGCATGGTGGCTCACACCTGTAATCCCAGCACTTTGGGAGGCCGAGGTAGGTGGATCACTGGAGGTCAGGCGTTCAAGACCAGCCTGGCCAACATGGTGAAGCCCTGTCTCTACTAAAAATACAAACATTAGCCATGCATGGTGGTGCACATCTGTAACTCCAGCTACTCGGGAGGCTGAGGCAGGAGAATCGCTTGAACCCGGGAGGCGAAGGTTGCAGTGAGCCGAGATAGTACCACTGCACTCCAGCCTGGGCGACAGAGCAAGACTCTGTCTCAAAAAAAGGGAAAATAAAATAGGAATGAGGATAGGCTTGACTCCTCGCTCAGTGCAGCCCCAGGGGAGAAAGGCGTCTGATACCACACTTCGCCACAGGACCCGGTGGCTTGGGGGTAGGAGGGAGCAGAGGGACCGGGCTTGAGTTCTGGCACTGCCATCATGGTACCCTTAGGGCCTGCTGTCCTGCTTAGGAAGATGAGCCCTAGGGTGAAGCCCCACCAGCCAGCCCAGCAGGGATGTGGCCCCCTCAGGGACCACAGGCACCAACTCGGAGGCCACCGTCCAGCAAGCCCTAGGTCTGAATCGCTGTGGAATGTGTACAAGTCCTGAGCCTCTCCGAGGCCTGACACTCCATCCTGAAAGTGGTTGTGCTAATCCCCCTCTCCTAGAAGGTTGCTGTAAGGACCGTGAGTGAGAATGGGTGCCCATCAGCCAGCCAGGGAGGACACTTCCTTAGGGAACAGTGGCGCAGAGATACAGCAGCCCAGTGAGACAACTTAGGGAGACTTTCTTCAAGATCCAGGATGCAGAAAGTGTGGCATCAGGCAAAGGATTTCCATGATGAGCAGCCACAAGAAAGCAAGCAGGCCCCTGCCACCTCTGCCCACCCCTGCTGCAGGGGAGGGGACAGAAGGGACCCCGCAGCTTCCACACCTTGTAAGCAGACCAGATGCAGAAGTAGAGACAGGTGGGATTGAATTATCCACAGGTGCCTGGGGCTGCAGGCTGCACCTCCCCCCGACTCTGCCCGCAAGATTCAGTACCGCCCCGTGCAGCTTAGCAGAGCATTGGATTCCAACGAGTCATATTTTAACACTGCTGGATAGTTGCAGGCGACAGAAAACCTGTTTCTTTCCCATTTTATACATCCAGGAAATTTGTACCACATGCAGCTTGCATGTCATTACACACTTTAAAATACTGCATTCTCTCTTTCTGGAGCCCGCAGACTCCAGGGTGAGAGCCCCTGTCGTGGGGCAGAGAGAGCAGCTAAATGCAGGGTGTCTACATCTTACCGTTAAGAACCGAGCCCTCCCTTCCACCCCCAGCAGGATCACCCTAGAGGCTGCAGGACAATCTGCTGTTTCCCCAGGTCGGGCAAGGTGCTCGCCTGGGAGGGGCAGGTGTAATTACAGAGGCCCAGGCAGGGCACTACTTTAATGGATGTGGGCTCTGCAGCCAGAAATGTATGTACATGCTGCTGAGGCCCCCAGACCCTGCTGAGGCTCCAGGTCCAGAGAGCAAACCTCCTGCTTGGTCCCATTAAAGCTCTGAGCCAGCCTTGTCCCTCCCTCCCCAGCCCTGGCTCCAGTTGAGAGCCTTTTGCATGATGTTCTCGTCGGCAGATTGCACTTCTCGCTGGGGAGCTGCTCAGAACCTACTGGGAGGGGTTTTGGAAAGCAGATTTCCAGGGCTCCAGATCAGTGCACTGAGCTCTGCAGCTGCCTGGAGGGCCCCAGCAGCTCAGCACCTGGGCTCTGCCAGGTGCACAGATCTCCTTCCCATTGGGGCCAGGTGGCCACCCTTGCTGCTGTGGCACTGCCTAAGGAGGGTCTTAGCTCCACCTGGGAACGGGATTTGAGTCAGCTTGCCCCCATCCCTGCTCTCGGAAGCTTCAGGTCCCTCCTGAGCCACCTTTCTGCCTTTAGTCCTTGGCCCACTGAGCTTTTCCAGAACACACACTGTGTGCCAGGTGCTGTGCTAGGTTGGGGAGGTGGCGGGCAATGTGAAGCCCAGCCTCTCCCTGAGAAGCCTTGGAACAGAGAGGGAGGCCTCCTTTCCTCCTGTCAAGGCACCATCACTCAGCACGTGCTCTGTGGCTGCTCCCTGTGAGGCCTGGGGCCTTGGCTGAGATTGGACAGAGCCTCAGCCCTCAGAGGTCCAGAAGGTCAGACCTCCACCACCCGCCCAGAAGGGCTGTCGGCTCCCTGATGTCCTCCGAGCTGGATCCCAACAACACACCATCGTCCAGCAGCTCTGCTGGGCCGGGTGCACAGACCCAGGGACATAGAAATACATGGAAGGTCAAGCTCACGCCCACAAGGAGTCAGCAGCCTCACTGGGCAGTTGGGCCCCCCAGAAGCTAATATGGAGGGGACCCGAGAGGCAGGCAGCTCCCAGCCGCAGTGCTGAGGTTTGGACCTCAGGCCCACTGGGCTTTGCAGGAGAGTAGGCCAGGGGGGCTGACTAGCCCCCCTCCAAACTGGAATCCTGGAGAACAGGACTGCTTTGCCTGGTTCTCCATCAAATTCCAGCACCTTGAATGGGGCCTGGCACGTAACAGGTGCTCAGCAAACTTGTGAGTTGGACAGATAGACTCACAGGGAGCCCGTGTCTCCTGCATCCCCCCAGTTCCTCTCCAGGCCCCTCTCCACCCTGCCAGGAGGGTGTGCGTGCCAAGGCAGCTTCCCCGGGGACTGGGCAGAGTGGCACCCCTGTCCCTTGTCTGTGCCTGGGTTACAGTTTCTTTTTGCTTGTTTTAATTTTGGTCACATTCACATAATGCAAAATGAACTTTTTTAAAGTCAGCAATTCAGAAGCATTAAGTACATTTGCAGTGTTGTACAATCATCACCACTATCTTGTTCCCCGAAAGGAAGCCCCCAGCGCACTAGCAGCCATTCCATCTTCTTCCCTCCCTCTGCCCCTAGTAACCGCCAGTCTGCACTCTGACTCTGTAGGCTGACCTCTTCGGAGTATTTCTGGGGATGGAAGCATACAGTGCATGGCCTCTGTGCCTGGCTTCTTTCAGCGAGTCTGTTTTCAAGGTTCATCTGTGCTGTGGCACGTGTCAGTGTTGGCTTGGCGGGGGAAGCCCCGTGTGGTTGGTTCTGAGGGAAGCTGGGAACTTTAGAGCCGGGGGGATCTGACATTTGTATAGAAGGAGGTCCCTCTGCTTGTCCAATGGGGAGGGGATCCCAGAGCTTGTGGCCCCGAGGGGAGTTCTGTCTCTGTCCCCCGTTCTGTTTGCACTTGGGCAGGGCTCTGGAGTCCTGGGAAGCTGCTGTTTGTTTTCAAACAGCCCTGACTCCTTGAGGAAGCTGAGGAGAGAGGGAACGACGGAGGCGGCCTCGCTGCACACTTCCTGGGCAGGAGTCCCCACCAGGTGGCTGTCCGAGCCATCGGGAGCTGTTAGGAGGACCTCACTGTCATCAAGACATGGGCAGGCAGGGACAAAGTGCCCCGTATCTGGGGAAGCTGAGGAGGCTTGTGTTTATTGAAGACCTTCTATGCACCGGCCATGGCAAATGTCTTGTCATTAAATCCAACAAACCTGCAAGCTCGGGGTCATCCTTCATCTCCTCCCTACCAACGAGGACACTGCGATTCAGAGTCCCAGCCACTGACCCATGGTCATCAGTGCTGCTCAGATGTGCAGGCGAGTTTCAAACCCAAGTCTGACTTAGCGCCCATACCTCCACCAGGCACCCTGGGCCCAAGACCAGGCACCCCGACCTCCACCCGGGAGGACCGAGCGAGTTTCTCTGCCTGATCCTCCAGGGAGGGTGGGGAGGGGCGTCTGCCCTCCCTTCATCCCACTCAGCTCTCTCCTCCTGTGGGTCTGAGGCTTGGACGGCAGTACTGGGCGGGAGGCCGCCATCAGTCTGGGTCTGACAGTGCAGAGCTCCCTGGGAATGTGGCCTCTTCCTGCAAGGGGCAAAGCTCCTCAGTCCCTGTGTGAAAGGAAGGTTGGCTTCTCCTCTGCGCAAGATCCCAGAGCCCTCACGGTGCGGCCCTTCTTTCTGCTAAACTGCAGACTTATTTTAGTAGCAGTTATTATTTAAGTCTCACCATTAGTATGTTTTCCCTTCTACAGATGAGGAAGTCAGGGCTCAGAGAGACTGAGTGATTCTGCTGGGGTTCATGCCCCTACCTGGTGCCAGAGCCTCAGAGGCTCCGATGCAGTCAGGCCCCTGGAGGCGCCCAGGGCCAGTCTGGCTGGGGCAGCAGCACATCTGCAGGTGTTTGAAGCGTATGTGCTTTCAGGGGAAGGGGCGCTGCTGTGCGGACCTCACCTAGTCCGTTCCAGGACGAGACATGCCGCCCATCCCTCCCACTTCTCTGGTGCCAGAGCTGAGGGTCGGCATGTTTCTGTGTGTGTGTTTCTGACACCAGCTCCCGGGGGGAAGGCCTGACGCCGCCCTGCCGTCTGCTCTCTTTTGTAGAGATGTTTTCATGAACTTGAGAAAAAATCGGGAAAAGGCCGATTCCCTCTGCCCAGCCCATTAATTCTGCATACTCAGGCCCGAATTAACCTTGGCAAGCCTTCAAGAGGAGAGAGTAATTCTAACCTTAAAAATCTGCTGATGAAAGCAGGTTTCGGGAATCCGACTCCACTTAAGGTCCTGGCAGACAGCTCAGCCTCACATTCACACAGCCACAGACCAGCCGGCATTTCCCTCCACCTGCTTCATAAACAAAACCCTGTTGTCTGTTTTAAGCAATAATCCCTGCCCAGACTCCCTGACCGCGTGCAGCCGCGCGTGTTGGAGTGTGCCGTGGGCACCTGAGTGGCGTCACGGGTGCCTAGAGCAGGCGGCGCTGGGGAGCTGGGTTCCCGCAGGCTCTGGAGCTAAGCAGTAATCACAGCCAGGAATTCCGGCAGTGCCAGCCCCAAAGGCACTTGCCCACGGGAGAAGAGAGAGACTGATTTCTGGGCAGCACTTGGCCCTCCGTGCCATCCAGAATGGCCTGTGGGAGTGGGCTCCCAGCATCTGCATCTGCTCTCCTCTGGGAATGGCCAATGAGTAGGGAGAACGGCTGGCCACCTGGGGCTGTGTAGCGGAAGCTCCCGGTGCCACACGGCATGGTCTGGGCCTCCTTACTGAAGTTCGGCCCCCACTGTGGGCCATCCCTGAGGCTGAAATGCACAACACCCCCGCTGGCCTAACAGGCTGTTGACAAGGGGCACATCAGACCCAGAGCTACTTGCACAAGTTCATCAGAGATTCCTTGTGCTTAATGCAGGCAGACCTGGTGAAAGGGGAGGGGGCACCCATAACAGAGGAAGGAAGGAAGAAAGGGAGGAAGGGGGGAAGGGAGAAAGGGAGGGAGGGAGGGGAGTGGGAAGGAAGAAGGCTGGCCATCACCGGTATAAACCACTCTGGAGGCCAGCTGTTGCCTTGGCAGGGCTCCAAGAAATAGGCCTCGGCGGTCCACTTTGATGAAAGAGAGGGAATTTCACTGTATTTATGTATCATGTATGCCCAGTACTTTCAGGAAGTATTTGAGAGAGCAACAGCACTGATGTATTAGAATAGGCTAAAAGAACAAGAGCCCGTGGGTGGGAGATGACTGAGCGGGAATCTACCTGTACACTGAGCACAGCCCAGCTGCCTGGCACACCCGGCTCGGAGAAGGCCTGTTCCTTGCCGGGCCCGTGGGGAGCCAGGTGTCAGGACAGATTTCTGAGACCCAAAAGGTGCCGGTCTCCAGCTCCCACTTGGCGGGGCCGGAGCGGGGTGAGGAGCCGGGCTGCATTCCCCAAAGCAGTTTGGCAAGTGCTGGGACACCGCAGGGGCCCACGTGGGCCTGGCTGAAAGTCCCAGGAGGGTGGGGAAACAGGCAGGTGAGAGTGGCCAGGCTCCCAGACTTGACCCTCCGCAGCAGGCGCTAGAGCCGAGGGGAACGGCCCACGTGGAGCAAGGCCTGGGAGAGTTCAGCGCTGCCGTGCCCCTCACCCACCCCTGGGCCTTCTCTGACTTGAGATTCATTACTCGGATCAACTCCCTCTCTCAATCTAAATTTACCTTATTATCAATTTTTAGCTGTTATTCCATTTTATGCCCGCTAATTTATTAATCTTGGAACCCCCCAAAAACAATAAAGCTGAAGCTCCAGGATTTTATTTATATCTTTAAACGTGATTTTTATGACTTTTTATCTAAAAATTCATTTAATGTTTATTGCCCTCCTCACTCATGTCGTTGTTAGGCCAGCAGCCGTTTTATTTACATGCTTTTCCTGAAGGCGCTCGGGGGTCCCGGCAGGGAGGAGCTCAGGTGAGGGGAGCCCAGCAGGGGCAGAGGCATGGGTACCAGCCTCCTCGGGGACTACAAGGTTGGGTCCTGTGCCCTTCAGTGTCCCCTGGCCAGGCTGCACACCTCCCCGGTCCTTTCCGGAGCACGCACTGTTCCCTGCCACTCTTACCTCTGCTCCCATTTCACCTTCCGTCTCAAAAAAGGGCTTGTGCTGCGAAAGCAATCTAGAACATTCTGCGGAGAGGCTGGGGGAGCCTCCAGCTTGAGGACCGAGCGTCCCTCTCTCCGTGACCCCCGCTGCAGAGTTTCTCACTGCTCCTCATGCGACCGACTGAGGGGCCCTCCTTCCCATCCCCCATTCGACAGCACACCAGTCCTCCCTCCTGGGCAGAGTTCCAGGGTCTACAGGGTCCCCACCTAGTTGGTCTTGTTGGTGCTCTCTGCCTGCCCAAGGAGCCCCCTCCTCGGATCTCCTGCCAACACAGATGCCCAGGGGAGTCTCTCCTGTCCCCCAGGGCCAGAGGCCCACAGGCACTTTCTGCCTCATGATGGGCTGGGGGTGGGGCAACCACGTGTCCTGGGCCCGCCTGGTGCTGCCTGGCTCTCCTGGCTGTTTCCCTCACAGCTTCCTGTCTCGGGGCGGGGACTGGGGGGTGGCGGATGGCCAGACAGGGCCACCTGGTCCCCTGGGTCCCTTCAGGGAGTGAACCAGGCCTTCTGACCAGGGAGATGGGGTTGGACTCCTACAGGCTCTACCGTCCAGGGGACTGGAGTTCAGATTCTCGATTTGTTGTGCCCCTGTGACCTCCAAGGAAGGAATTGACACCTCTGAGCTGCAGTTCCCACATCTACAGAGAGGGAGTCACACTACCCTTCCTTCCGGAGGGTGGCGAGGTCCCTAAAAGGGTGCCTCTTCCTCATCTTCCTGGATCCTCTATGGCAGAAAGAGCGATTTAACACTGTGGAAGGACGGGGCCAGCCAGAATACCAAGCCAAGGGGCAGCCACTCTCCCAGGGAGCCCTGGAGAATGAGTTTGGGGGAGCCTGCCCACCCCTGCCCAGAAGAGTCCCCCAGGAAAGTGCGGTGTTAAGGGCTGTTTTCAAGGAAGGCCATGGTCCCAGAGGGGCAGCCTGGGCCTGAACTGTGGCCGACACCTGCCTTCATAACCTGAAGGCATCAGGGTTTGGGGATCCAGGCCAGCCCTCTTGCTGTCTGGCCTCAGTCCCCTGGCGTCAGGGTCACAAGCCACTTTGGGAGACACCATTGTGGATTATCTTAGGAAAGAGGCTGGGCTAGAGCCCTGGTCAATGATGATCTAATATTCCAAATCTCTGCTGTCACCCAACCCTGGAGGCTGAATCAGACTGCAATCCATTTAGCTCAAACTCGTTGTAAAGCAATTCACTATTTAACAAGTTCTGAGGCGCTGTGCCTTTGCAGGCAATATGTGAATTGAATCATTTGGTCTAATCTTAGATTAATACAAATCAAATCCTTCAGCGAGGACAGTCTTGGGAGCAGCTCCGGGACTTCATCTCATTGTCTTTGACGAAGGCGGGTCCCAAAGAAGACCTGACTCAGCCAGTGGCGTGGGTGTCTGAGTGAGGACCAGGGGGCGGCATGCTAGGGGAAGGAGCAATGGCCTTGGGGGCAGATGAGGCTTGTTGGAATCCTTCTGCCTGTTCCTAGCCAGGTGACCTTGGACAAACTGCTGAGTGTGTCCAGGCCTTGGTCTTCCCCACAGATGCCTCTGTGCAAGAGGGAGACTGTCCTGCATCTTGGGTCACAGCTGGAATAACGGGAGTCTGGCCACCTGCTGCATGAAGTCAGCCCGACTGTCGTGGGGAGGACAGCGCAGGGAAGGCATACAGAGAGAGAAAGGAGACGCGGGCTGGCGGGCGGGTCAGAACCAGAGTTCTAGCTCTGAGCCTATGCTTGAGCCAAGTTCTCAGAGCAACTCTCAGTCCCTCCTGGAAATCTGCTTCAATGCACAATCTGGACCAGTGGAGAAGGGCAGAGCCATGACATCACAGGGCCTCTGCTTCAAAGGCAAGGCCCCCTGCCCGCTGCTCACCGGGGGTCCCCTGGGGGAGATTCTGCAGAACAGTGTGTAGACTCACGAACTGACCACCCCCGGCTTCACCCAGCAAGAATGACGCAGATGACGGAGCCGGGAAGGAGCCTGCCATCCTGGCCTGTGGCGGACCCTGCTCTGTATGCCTTTTGTCCACCTGGCCCGGCCTTTTCTACCTGTTGTCCACCTGGCCAATTCCCTCTCACCTTTTTTGTCTCAGCACAAATGTCACTTCCGCTTAGGTGACTTTGCTGACCTTCCAGATGAAAAGGGGACACTTCTACCCTCCAGGCTGCTCACGCCCCTTTGGTACTCTGCCCTTAGCACCAGGGATGTTGGATTTGGTCTTGTCCGTTTGCCTGGCGCCTACTCTCTCTCCATCCTCCACGAGGCTGGGGGAGCCGGGGGGAGTCTGGGGGACAAAGCTGAAGGCAGGCACAGAGCGGACAGCAGTGAACACTTGCGCACGTGGGATCTAGTCCCAAACATCCCATGTACACCTGAGCTACGGCTCGGCCAGCCCAGGACACCCCGCTCTGGAGGCTGTGGCTGCCACCCCATCTGTCCCCGGGGCTGCCTCTCACCTGCTCCTGCCCCTGCGTTGCTTGAGGGTAGTGTTAAACCCTCACCTTCTAGGTGGATTTTCCCTTGCCTTCTATGAGCTCTTTTTATTCCATCAGCTTTATATCCTGGATACATTTTAAAAACGATTCATCTTTGTCTCGGGTGCATCAGATACAAGCAAGAGAGATAAACCAAGCACCAAAAAAATCTGTGTTCGCTCAGATTGCCTTTGTGTAGACAGCCACTTCCCCAGCAGGAGAGGGGTGTGCCTAGGGGAGCCTCTGGGGCCAGCCACAGGGGCTGTGGGGGTGTGGAGGCTGCCACAGCCAGCCTAACCATACTCTCTGGCCCCTGCTGGTGGCCTGGCCACTGGGACTGGGGCAGGACTGTTTGCAGAGGAGATGGCAGAGGGACCCTCATAAAAGAGGATTATGGATGGAGATTTGCTGGGAAACACCCTTGTCGGAGGCCCCAGAGGGTATTATGCTTGCATTAGAGAAGGTTTTGGGAAAGAGAAGGGAGGGGAGCTGAGGAGTGAGCTTTTCCATGACAGGCACAGAAGGCTCTGGGAATCCTCCCTGGCTGACTCAGGCCTGCCCATGTAGAGCAACAGCTGCCCACCTTCAAGCAGGGCGATGCCCCAGATCTTCAACCCTGGAAGCCCTGACTCCCCCAGATCATGGCCCCTGGGTCCCAAGCTCCAAGTGTCTCAGCCAAGCATCTCTGAACTGGTCCCAACCCATGTTCTCTAACGTGGTAGCATCGGTAGAACTTTCTGCGCTATCCAGTGTGGAAGCCCTCTGCCACCTGAAATGTGGCTTCTGCAACTGGGGAACTGAAGCTTTGATTTGATTTAATTGGACTTCATTTAAATTAGAATTCAAATAGTCGCAGTGACTAGTGGCTGCCAAGTTGGATAACTCAGCTTTGAAGAGACCCTTTGAGCAACGCTAAGGTTGTTGTCTTTTCCAGCAATCCATGAAATCAGACACTAGGCTCTTACTTTCCCGGAATGGGAGGTTGACAGCAAGCCTCTGGCTCCCGCGTGTTCCCTGCCTTCTTGTGGGAGGTGGACAGAAGAAAACTGCATGAAAGGGCCTACCCTGGAGAAGGTCTTCATGGGAGGCCAACGAGAAGTTCTAGGGTCATTTTGCTCCTCCAGGGGAAAAGGGCCACACGTGCTCATGCCCAGGACTAGGAAACAAACATCCCGAACGAAGTGCTGTTTGAAAGGCATTTTCTAGCTTTCCTTATGTCTGTGTCATGTGCGGTCCATGACCTTGCGCACGCCTGGGCCACACCCCCTTCTCTTCCCTGCTTGAGGCCACACATCCTGTGGAAATCACACATACTGAGCACCTGCTATGCGAACGTCACTGGCAGTGATTTAAAATTGGGAGTTTTTTATAGGACGATATGATGCACACTTTTCCCAACTTGACAGGTCAGGGTCAGCAGGCAATGGTCCACAGGCCAAATCCGGCCCACTACCTATTTTAATTTTTTAGTTTTTGAGATGGGGTCTCACTCTGTTGCCCAGGCTGGGGTGCAGTGGCAAGATCTCTGCTCACTGTAACCTCCACCTCACAGGTTCAAGTGATTCTTCTGCCTCAGCCTCCTCAGTAGCTGGGACTACAGGTGTCTACCACAACATCCAGCTAATTTTGTTTTTGAAGACGGAGTCTCACTCTGTCACCAGGGTGGAGTGCAGTGGTGCGATTGTGGCTCACTGCAACCTCTGCCTCCTGTGTTCAAACAATTCTCGTGCCTCAGCCTCCCGAGTAGCTGGGATTATGGGCACATGCCACCATACCCAGTAATTTTTGTATTTTTAGTAGAGACAGGGTTTCGCCATGTTGGCCAGGCTGGTCTCGAAGTCCTGACCTCGGGTGATCTGCCCACCTTGGCCTCACAAAGGGCAGTGCTGGGATTACAGGCAGGAGCCACCACGCCTGGCCTATCTATTTTTGAACAGCTGTGAGGTAAGAACAGTTTTTACATTTTTAAAATAGCCGAAAGAAGAATATTCATGACACTTGAAAGTCATCTGAATTCAGATTTCTGTGTCCGTGGTGGTTTGATTGGAACGCAGCCCCATCCCATTCCGCCTGCCGCTCCTCCCTGCTTGGTGGGGACCTAGTAACCCCTGAGGCCTCCCGGCTCTCAAAGTCAGACACGTCTGCTGTCTGGCCTTTAGCAGGAAGTCCGCCAGCCCCCAGGATGGGTGAGCCGAGGCTGTGGAGGTGAAGAGTGAAATGACTCGAGGCAGAGTCCACATTGTCCCTCCGCCGTGTGCCCATGGCCTCGCTCTGACGGGTGTTCCCAAGGTCTACTCCTAGGCCACTGGTTTGGGGGCTCCTGGAGGGGGACCTGAGCTGGACTCGGGCTGAGCGGGGTCCGTGGAGGCAGCGCAGCGGGGGAGCTGTCCTGGTGAGTGGCACCATGTGCAGCAGAGCCTGCAGGCGGGCACATAAGGCCTCCTGGGGCCAGGGGTTCATGCACGTGAGCAGGGACATAGAGAGGGCTGCCCTGTGGCCCACTGGGACCTTCAGGCCCCATCTGCTCCCCGGGGCTCCATGCCCTAAGCATGCTCTGCTTGGGCCACCTTGGGTAGGTTGCTGGGTCCTCTGCGGCTTTCCCCGAGGGCTGCGTGGGAGGTGGTAGGAAAGGAATGGAGGGCATGTGAGTGTCAATCACAGAGACAGGGACAGGCAGGGGAAACAGAGACAGGGAGAGACAGAGAGATTGGGAGAGACAGACAGAGAAAGATGGAGAGAGAGTGGGAGAGAGACAGATACAGAAACGGAGAGAGAAAGAGAGACGGGGACACACAGAGAAGTGGAGAGAGAAAGAGGGATGGGAGAGTCAGAGATCGGGGAAATGAGAGAGAGGCAGAGAGAGAGACAGCTGCAGAGATGGAGAGAGAAAGAGACTGAGAGAGAGCGAGAGACAAGGAGAGACAGAGAGAGCGGAAGAGGATGAGACAGACACACAGAGAGAGAGAGACACAGAGAGACAGAAAGAGAGGCAGAGACAAAGAGACAGAGAACCCAGGCCAGAGAGACAAAGATACAGAGATAGAGAGAGAGAATCCAGGCCCGAGAGACAAAGATACAGAGATAGGAAGAGAGAGAGAGAATCCAGGCCCAAGAGACAACAGATACAGAGATAGAGAGAGATAGAGAATCCAGGCCAGAGAGACAAAGATACAGAGATAGAGAGAGAGAGAGAATCCAGACCCGAGAGACAAAGATACAGAGATAGAGAGAGACAGAGAACCCAGGCCAGAGAGACAAAGATACAGAGATAGAGAGAGAGAATCCAGGCCCGAGAGACAACAGATACAGACATAGAGACAGAGAACCCAGGCCAGAGAGACAAAGATACAGAGATAGAGAGAGAGAGAGAATCCAGGCCCGACAGACAACAGATACAGAGATAGAGAGAGAGAGAGACAGAGAATCCAGGCCTGAGAGATAACAGATACAGAGATAGAGAGAGACAGAGAATCCAGGCCCGAGAGACAAAGATACAGAGCTAGGAAGAGAGAGACAGAGATGTCATTGGGGGCAGGGGGCGGGGGCAGAATCTGCCACATCAGATGAGGCTGTGGAGAGCTGGCCGGGGAGGGAGGTGCCCACCACATCCCAACCTGTAAGGGGCTTCCTTCATGGGCCACTTCCTTCATGCGCCCTCCAGCCTGCAGGAGCCCTCTGTGGGGGCCCCCCCTGCTGTTCGAGGGGGCTCTGTGGCTGTGCTCACTCCCTTCAGAAAAGCCACTTTCTTTTTTGAGGCACTTACTTTGAGCTGAAAGGAGCTCTTGTTTGCGGTTGTTGGTTTTCCCTGTAATTTCATCTTTACTTTTTTTTTAAAGCCCTATAGTGTCATAAAAGCAATTTTGAGTATTTATGAAAAAATGTTTCCCTGCTCAACTGCCAGGTGAAGGGGCAGCTGCAGGCCCGAATTCCCCAGCAGAGCTGACTCAAAGGCAGCTTCATCTGAAGGGTGACGTCCTCCCAGCTTTCCTAGAAATACCTAGCTGCTCCCTTTCTCTTTCTTTTTGTGGATACACAAAAACAAGGAAACCCCCGGCACGCACTCCCTCACATTCCCACACATGTGTGCGCCTTACACCTGCGCAGATTCATCCACGAACCCCAGGATGTGGCTTACCCCAATGAAAAGCTCAACTGGGGAACCCCAGGGGACCCCGAGAGCGTGATCAGAAAGTGGCAGGAGTTGTACAACACAAATCACTACAGACAAACTTGATTGCTTTTTTGATTAGTGGGTAAAGGGAATGGATTCCACCCACGGCCTCGTGGAATATTGTGCAACTAATCCCCACTTGGCTTGGTAATGACCTTGTCATATGGCCTGGAATTTGGTGAAAAGACTGCAACATGAGGGCAGTGGGGATGGCAAGAGCCTGGGGTCAGGGCTGGGCCGTGGGGTGGTTTGGGCCGAGGAGTGACTGGAAGGGAAGAGCGTGTCTCCTGTCCTCCACCGAGTGCTTTTCCTGCCGCTGGAAATATCCTCTCCCCTGTGCTTCCCTCAGCAAACCCTGCTCATCGGTAAAACTTTTGCAGCCTCCTCTGACGTCCTTTTCCGGTGACAGTCACTGATGAGGGTATACACCCCCAGGGTCCAAGGAGTGTCCCAAGGATTCCATTGCTGCATAAGTCCTCAGCCCACAGAGCCACCCGAGAGAAAGGATTAGAGATGTACCCACAGTACAGCCTGGAAGGACGAGGACTCTCGGAGCTCACAGCACTCAGGCATCTCCCACCCCAGGCAGGCATCTGCCACCCCAGGCAGGCATCTCCCACCCCAGGCAGGCTTATCCTCTCAGCAAGGTCCTTATGGCCACTTATCAGGAGGGGACTGCCGTGAGCCTCTCTCCCCACATGGACAGCAAACCTCGACTCCACACAAGTCCGCTTTCCTTGAAACTGAAGCTTAACCCTTTAAGCCCTAAATGCAGAGCTATTTATCAAGGTTGTTTTCTAGTGTGTATTAGAAGTCCTCAGTGTTCAGGGTGCCACAGGCAAAACTTAAACATTGACCATCTCTGGAGTCCTTTCTTGGGACCTGTGTCTTGGAGCTGCCAGTGGGGAGAACTGGGCCATGTTTATTCAAAAAGCCTAAAGCCCGTGCCCTCCAGAGCCCGCATTCTGGGAAGGCAGGTGGGGAACAAATAACCAGCCATTGGGGTGAGCCAGTGTGCTGAGCCAGGCGACATGGAAGGGTCGGCTTGCCCAGGGCTTCCTGAGTCCCTGGGGCTCCTCACATAGCTCTTCCCTTTTCTCCTCTGGTACCCTTTGACATAGTCCTTGCTATCGGGGATCTGCCCCCAGCCGCACTCCCATCCCTCCCACCATCCCGGGACCACCCTTCTCACCCAAAGAGACCAGGGGCATGGGATTGCCACAGTGATTAGAGCAATATCTAAAAATGGAGTGACTGGGTTCGGGAGCGAGGCCGCGAGGGTTCCTCTGATTAAAACGCATGAGCCGTGACGTAGAAACGGCAGTGTTTCTTTAACTTCATTTTGCGTTATCGGATGGTTCTGGGGCAGTTCTGGATAAGCCAGGTTGTCGGCAAACAGGTGTCGGGATGCTTCAGGGGGTGAAGGGGAAGGATCCTGGGCCTTCCTCTTTTGTACGACACAGTTGGTGTTTGGAAAATCCTCACTTCTGAGTGTGGGGTTCAGGGAGGCTGAAGCCCAGTCCAGGCAGACAGGCAGGCATTTGAGGGGGAAGTGATGGTGAAAATCTACCACGGTCTTTTCAAGTCCAGGAGAAAGTAGTGGACAGAGAACAAGACAGCTGAAGAGGGTGCGTGATTGCCAAGTCTAGAGAGGAACAGAGTGAGGAACCAGCAGATGGCCTCTTGTTTCAAAGGGACGGGAGAGACATCCCTCAGCCGCTGACGTTGCCCTCCATTTGACTCATGACCTGAGTCAAAGTAATGAACCTGCCCGTGAGAACATGGAAATTCCAAAGGAAAGGGGCTGATGAAAGTCACAGGTGGTTTGCTTGTTTATTGCAACCAAATGCTTACAAAAAATGTCCAGACATGAGTCTCCTTCAGCAAAGGAGTGAGTTATCAAACAACGAAAACAAAACACCGTGTCTTGAAAACAAGAAAAGTCAAGAAAGAATATTGCTTTCTTAATAATAAATACATTTCATGGGCAAGAATTGCAAGGGAATCGTTTAAATTAATTTCCGCTTTGTTTGTTTGGTTTATACAGGGCTTAAGTCCCAGCTGACAGCGATCTGTAAAAGTTCTAACACATTGAAATCTGATTTTCTTGCAGCCAGAATCCCATAGTCCAAAATGATTTCTCTTTCAACTCTGCTGATCAGAAAGTCAGGGTTCCAGCGGACGCCTAGTTCAACCAAATTGTACTTGGTCTTTTGGAGGGTGTAAATAATGTCTGATCAAAGCTTTAAATGCGGAACTGCTGGCATTTCTCTCTGGAGATCTGGTTCAAGGGTGTGGGGGACAACAGTGAGATTACAGTGAGCCAAGAGAGGCGGGGGAGGCCTTTTCCCACCTGGAGGATGTCCTGTGTGGCCCCTGGGAACCTTCCTCTCCTCTCTGCCCCACCCCTTCTGGAGGAGGTACAATGGGAAGCTGAGGAAACTCTGAAGCCGATGGAAGGGAGATCATTCCAGTCTGGAATCAGAGGCACCAAAAGAAAAGGCTTTGGCCCTGGCCTTGATGGGGGCCCCCATCATTGGGTGCCATGAGACTTCCCTCTCCAAATTGATGACCTACTCAAGGCCAGGCCCCTCCCTCCCACTCAGACCCTCCAGCTGGATTGCATGAGGGACCTAATGAGGGGTTCTTCTTAGGCCCCCTTCTCTACGTCACCAGCAAGCCTGGCCTACGGTGCCCAGCTCTGCACACACAGGTGGTGCCACAGAATCAGGGCAGGGCAGCCTTCCTCACCAACATGCCAGCCCTGATGACCCCACCCTCTGGTCAACTCTGCTCACCTGGGTCTAGGTGATGGGCCCCCGAGAACCATCCTGACTCACAGTCCATCCTTCCTGAACTTGACTTTCCACCCACTTTCTCCAACCTGGCTCTGTTTTCCAAAACCAAGTCCATCTGCAAAAGATGCAGGATTACTTAACAAATATATGAATAAATAGGCAAAATCAACAAGCAGGGCTGTACAAGAGGCCCCTCCTAAGGGGGTGGGTACTACCCCACCCTGTTCCCCCTGCTCCCCCCTTTGGGCTCGTACCAGCCAGGGCCCCCTGGCCAGGAAAGATCTGCAGTGTGTGTGTGTTTCATGTGTTTTAATCAATTCTATAACTGTCAGTCCTTCCCTATTCCCCAAAGGGTCTTAACCTAGGCCCTAGGAATGAACTACAGAGGAACTCCAAGCCCCTGAACTTACAGGCAAATGCATACATAGGTACATTTCCCTGGTCTTTGGCTATCCTGGGTTATCGATGCCTCTGTGGCCCCCAGAGGGTAAAGCACCAGCTGCCCGTCGAGTCTGCCGGCTGGTGTGTCCCCACAGGGCTTGGTAGGTGCTATCCCAGAGCCTTAGTCTTGGAGCTGGAGCCAGACACAGAGGCGCCCTCAGTCTCCCTGGGCTGCCGGCGGCCATGGCGCCTTCTTGCTCCCTCTCTGTTGCGCCGTCTTCTTCCTTCCTTCCTTCCCTCTTTCCAACTGAATTCTCGTTTTTCCTCTCTCCCTAGTGCTTGTACGGCTGCTATGTCCATTCCTCCATCATCCCCACCTTCCACCGGAGGTGCTACTGGCTCCTTCAGGTAGGTGGCTGGGACTGGATTCTTCTTCCGTCACTGGTACTCGGGAAGGGTCTGTGGAGGGCACTGAGGGCGTGGGGCTCCGCATGCAGCGTGGCTTCAGGCTGAGCGCCCTGGTGAGCTTGCCTAGGGAGACTTCGGCTGTTCGGCCCTGAGGCCAGCTCGGTGGCTGAGCAGGTGTTGTCAGGTGTCAGGAAGGGGATAAGGCCTGGTGGCATGGGTAGCCCTCACCCACCGATGGGAAATAAATAGGTGATTCCAGCTTCCAAGGCACTTCAGTTTTCTTTGGATGAGGACAAGCGAGAAGGCCGAGTATCCTGCCCTGTAATGCCTGTTGGCTGAAAGCTGCAAACTCATTTTCTCCCGTGGGTTAGTTACAAGGCACGTGTGGAAAACAGGCTCCTGGAGGTTGCCAGGCGCAGTTGGATTGATTGGGATGGCTCTGGGGAAAGGAGGAAGGAGCTCCGTAATCGATTTGTGATGTCTGCTTTGGCAGGGATGGAGCAGGTGGTGGCTGGGCAGGCTGGCCATTCCTGCGGGAGAGCAGCCTGGGGCCCGGATCTCTGTCCATGGTGTTTGTGCACAGTGTGGCTGAGTCAGAGGCGAGTGGGTGCGGAAAGCCCACCTGGCCTCTTGCCCACTGGGGGTCGTTCGCCAGCTGCCTTGCCTGCCATGTGGGCAGGAAGGTCTAAGGGATCTATGCAGTGGACATAGGTCCTTTTCAAAACACATCCTCTGTTTGCAGCTGTTCTCAGTAGAACCCATTCCCTGTGGCCTGCCTTGGTCACCCCAAGATCTTACTGCTGCCTCTACCCAGGAGTTGCTGCCTGAGGCCTTTCCTACTATGGTCCTACTCTCTGTTGTTCAAGGCAGCAAACCCCTGCACCTTGATGGTTTGGGGATCTCTCTGACCTGGTGCGGGGTGTAGTTGGAGGGCCTGGTAGCAGGGGAAGCAATCCTCCAAATGCTGTAACACAAGTTCAGGGAGAAAAGAGTCACACATACCACAGAGTGCAGACAGGCTGATGGTCCCAGGAGAGCTGGTCTGGAAGGTGCCTACAGGGCCGGAGCCATCTCGATGCAGAGTCCAGGGCTCAACCTAGACAAGGCTCTCTACCCGTCTGCTCTGCCCAGCCCCAGCCTCCAAACCCTTTCCGTTCTCCCTCAGTTCCTAGAAATAGCTGTCTGCGGTTCAGCAAGTTCAGTAGCAAATGACGTCCGAGACTGTCCAGGGATGTGCTGATTCGGAGCCTGCTTCCCGACGCCTCACCCTGTCATCAGTTTCCCTGGCTCTGCAGCCCTTGGAGGCTGACGTGCTAGCACCTGGTTTTCTAATTGCTCAGACCTGTGTCCTTGGGATGGGGAGTTTTAGCATGGTTGTGGGATGTGGCTTTCAGGGTCTTGTTACTAGGAATTGGTCCAAAGGTGTTCCACCCCTTGGCAGAGGGTTTTCTCCTCTACCCGATGAAGGGTGGGGTTCTACCCAAAGGCAGAGTTCTGGCAGCTGAGTCAGAGTTAGAGCACAAATTCTGGCTTCCCAAGAAATACCTTTGATCCAAAGCAGCCTACAGCCCTGTGCACTCCTTCCTGGGCCTCTAGCCCTACAGGTCTGGTTTCTGCCCCTTTTCCTTTTCGGTTTTCATGTCCCTGGTCAGAACACATCTTTGTCCATTGCCCTCCTGTCGGGGCAGCCCCTGGAAGCTGGTGTCCTGCCAACAGCCCAGCTGCCCGCTCCTCCAGGCCTGTCCTCCCGTGCCCACCTCGCTGCCTGCCTCCCCTCATTCCATGATGCTCTTGTGGCTTTTTAATTCCACTAAATTTACTTTCCTGGAATCGGACACTACTGGGCGGCCATCAGTTCTGAGCTGATGACTTCCCAAGCCACATTCTGCTCACTCCAGATCCCCGCTAGATGCAGCTGCTCCTGTTCCTCTCCTCAGGCCGGGCGAGGGGAGGGGTCCCGCTCTCTGCCCCAGCCCTCCCTCGCTCCCGTTTCCTGGCCTCCATATGCTGGAGATCTACCTGGACTGATTCATGTGTATCTGGTTCGTTACCTCCCAGCTGGCGGGGAAGCCAGAGCCTCCCTGAAGGCTGGGATGGCAGGATCCCGGCTTCTTCATGGCCGAGCTGGGGCCTCTTCATCTTCTCTGCCCGACTCCGGGGGAGCCATCCCTCTCCTCCCTCTCCTGTGTCCTCCAGTGTCACACTTGTTTCTGTGATCAGATCACAAAGAGGGAGTGCACACAGATGTGGGGGTCTCCTGCTCCCCCGCGTCTGTGCGGGGCAACAGGAGGTTAAGGAGCGGAGGCCAAAGCAATTAGCGCGATGCACGTCCTGCTCAGAGCCCGGAGCCAGCGCGGCAGCCGGTGGCGCTCAGGGCAATTTGTTCTGGTGCTAATTACAACACCAGGATAATGACGGCGTGGCCACATTTAAATTCTCTGATGTTAAGTAGAAAAGAAGGCATGAGACACTGGCTCAGATGGAAATTGGCTCAAGTTTGTCTCTGACACTAATTACCAAGAAAAAGGATTAGGTGGGGTCGAAGGTGTCAGGGCCGTGCTGGTGGTGGGGGCGGAGGAGGGAGCCAGCCTGGGCCTCTGAATGCAGGAGGCACTCGGAAAGGGAGCGATGAGCTGGCCATGCCCTCTCAGCCCCCTGCAGGGGGTGAGCCTTCTAGAAAGGTAAGGGCGTTGGAGGGAGGAGGGAGCGAGGAAAGGAAGGAAGAAGTGCTTATGAAAAAAGAAGCAGCACCCCCTGCCCCGCCTTTGTAGCCGCAGCTCAGTGGCTGCCTCCTGCCCACCCACCATGAACTCACTCCTGCCCTCTGAGATGCCCCAGCTGATGTCACCCAAGGCCACTTTGCACTTAGTGGGCATGTCTGCTTCCATGGGCCAGGGTTTTCCTCTCCAGCCAGTTAGCTCCCCAAGGGAGAGACATGCATTCCTATCTCCCCCGAGTGCCCAGCACAGAGCCAAAGCCACCCCCAGGGCAGGAGCCAGCATTTGGGAGAGCCAAGCTCTGCTGCGGTGACCTGTCCACCCCAGGACAGGGATGAGCAGGCCTCGCAGACCCGGGGCCTGGAGCGCAGGGTTGGTGCCAAGACTTACAGAAGAGGGCCCAAGCTTCTGAGTCCTGGGGCTTTCAGGAGAGTGCGCTGCCTGTCTGTGTTTGTCTGTCTTTCAGGCTGTCTGTCTCTCTGCCTTTCTCTCTTGTCATATTCTCCCTCCCCATTTCTTCATTGCTGACAAATGCTATATTGGGCTGTGAGTGAGGAGCCAGGCAGGAAACCCCTCACACAGGACACTGACACCCGTTTGGCCCACGGGTGAATAAAGCCATTGCCATGACCAGTGGGCAGCATGTGAGGTCACCGGGACCGCTGGGGAGGGACCAGATGACCTGAGTTCATCCACGTCAGCCAGGCAAGGCCAGAGCCATGACCTGGAGCAGGCCACCTCTTTCCCCTGCTGGCGGCACACATCCTCAGCACCTTGGGGGACTCTGTGTCACAGCTGACAGACCTTCAGGCTCCCTGAGCCTGCTCAGTGCATTTTCTAGAAGGATCTCTGAAACCCAGTGAGAGCAGGGCCAAGCCCAGGTTACCCAGTGGTCAGAAGAGGAGCGGGCCATGCTCCAGTCTACCGAGGCGGTGGCCTCTGCCCCTATCGCCTGACGTGGGTGTCACCGCGGCCACCTGGCCCTGAGCCTCTCAGGGTGGAAGAGGCATGAAGGGGTAGGCTGATCAGAGCGGCCCCTCCTGTTTGGGATTTTCTGCTGGTTTCGAGGAGTGGGCAGCAGAGGTTCAGGGCCCCTGAGCTCCCCTTGGGCCCCTTTTCCAGGTCCTCTACCTTCCGTCCTTCTCTGCATTCTCCGCCTGCCCCCTCGGGGGACCAGGCCCCCATTCCAGGCCAGACTTCCCTGCAGATTCTGTATGGCTCATTTGGAAACTATTTCTGCTTCTAATGAGTGTTTTCCTTTTTGCCCTTGTCCTCTAAAATGCTTAATGACTGCTTTCCATGCCCGAGTGAAGCGGGGGTGTGTCCCCGCATGGCACCATTGCCAGGCCAGGGCTGTTTGGCTGTCAAGCCCGGCTTGATTGGGTGAAGGCAGCAGGGGCTCCTTCCCGGCCCACCCTGGCAGTGTGGACAGAGCCTCTGGGAGCAAGAGCACGAGCCTGGGGAGACGGGGACCTGGGGCCTGAGGAGATGGGCGGCAGTGTAGGTCGGGCTTTCGCATCCCCGGAGCAGACAGAGGTTTGAGCCTGAGTTCTGGGAGTTGAGCTCCTCGTGGGGGCCCTGGATTCAGAGTCCGAGGAGCTGGGTTCCCACTCTGCCTGGACCTCCCTGAGCACCAGTAGCCGTGACCATGCCACTGGCCGCCTCTGGCGCTGACTCCCGGCTGGGCAGTGAACCTCTACCACATGCTCCACTTCACCGGAGAGAGAACAGCCTCCCAGAAGCTCCGCAGTGGCTCCGTCAATGGGGGACACCCATCGCTGCCCTCTGCTGCCTCCCCTGGGGGTACCACCATCACCCCGTTTATAGATGAGGCATTTGAGAAGCAGAAAGATTTGGGCGCCTTGTCACAGATCACGGAAGTGGCCGGGAAGTGGGCCAGCTGCCTGACCCTCAGCCTGGATGCTCTCTGCCTGCTGCCCCCGCAGGAGCCTCTGCCAGCCCTGGGTGCCCCTAGAAGTAGTGGGTGCAGAACACAAGGGTGCCATCACCCCCTAGAGCAGGCACCATGAGGCTGAGTACCACGGGCACTGTGTCCAGCCAGAGCCTGCCCACAGCAGCCTTTGTGGCTGATGCTGACATGTGGGGCACTTGGGACAGGGATGATGCCAGCTCGCCATGGGGTTCACTCCAGGCTGTGCTGGCCCCAAAGAGCCCCCGTGGCCAGGAGCGAAGTTGCCTTCGCCTGGGACTCACCACCTCCCAGGAGAGAAAGAAGATGCCTTCTTGATGGGGCTGCCTCTGGGCAGCATGCAAGCTTCTCCTCACAAGGCCTGGGGCTCCAGAACCAGGTTCACAGGACAGAGCTGAAGCCCTAGATCCCCAAATCAGTGGGCATTCCATCCCCAGCGTGGTCAGCTTCTTGTCCACCCTCGCGCTGAGAGCAGGGGCTCCTAGTGTGGTTCCAAACGGAGGGGAGGGCGAGGCTGCAGGGAGAGACCCTGAGGGAGACACCCTGGTTCCGCTCCTGCCCCAGGCCACCTGCCCCCCATGGAAGCCCCGCAGAGTTCGCCAGAACATGGATCTGTCCCCACAGAGCAGGTCCCATTGGCATCGTCATTCCTTTGGCCCTTAGAAGGAACAGCTGGGGCTGGGGCAGCTCCATGGCAGAGGGACCGGCATTCCTAGAGCCCAGGCCTGGGGCTCCTGCAAGGAGGAGGAGGAGGAGTGGGGAGGAGGGAGGACGAGGAGGAGGGCAAGCGCCTCCCCAGGCTGCTGCAGGCTCTGGAGCTCTGAGAAGCCACCTCTGCTCCTCGTACTGCAGACCTAGCAGCCAGCAGCCATTTCAGCCTCTGCCCCAGACACAGGCCCTGCCTGCCCCAGCCCAGGCACGTCCCCAGGGAGTCTTCCCTTCCTGCTGCAGCCCTCACAAGGGGCCGGGAAGAATCCTTTCTGAAGGACAGGCCCTGCAGATCCCTGAGGGCAACTGAGTCCCAGGCATCCCCAGCAACAGAAAAGAGAGTAGGCCGTGACCCTTCCTGGCCCAGTTCCAGGGACCGGGCACCGTGGCATCTCATGGTGGGTCTGAGAGGGAGCTGGCCCAGCTCCACACTGGGACATTCATGTATATTTCTCTCCACTGACACCAGAACCTGTCTGTGGAACGTGACGGCCTCTCTGAGCTGGCTGCCTCTGCTTCCCCAAGAAGGGTCCTCAGAACTTGTCTCTTCTGGGAGCACCAAAGCAGTGCTGCTGTGTCAGGTTTAGGCATCCTGCAGGGCCCCTAACCCCAGCCCCTGCCCGCTGCAGTCACACAGGAGGCTGCCCTTGTGGGGCCACCCCCCAGAACACTGGGTGGAGGAATGGGCATCATCAGCCCTCTGTGTGGGGTGGGGTTTAGACCCATCAAATAGTGGGGTGAGGATCACCTGGAGAAGCACCTAGTAAGCGTGTGACTCTGGGCAGTTTGTGTCAGTTCTCTGAGTCTCAGTTTGACAGCGGCGTGGACTGCAGAGGCTGTTGCGGGAGTGAAGTCTGCACTGGTGCAGTGCGTTTCAAATGTCGCCCAGTCCCTGGCACAGGGCAGGCATCCCACGAACGACAGCTTGATGCTGCCAGCACCAGGTGGCTCCTGAATCCCGGATAAAGCGTCTGTGACATCGCCACCCCACCCCTGGCATCCCACCTCCACTTTCTCTCTCCCAGCGGAGTTGAGCTGGGCCGAAGCAGCCCCTCCCAAAGCACGAGCTGGGCAGGAACCCCGCTGGCACAGGCAGGCACTCCATCTTCACACCCTCCTCCTCTGTTGCCCGGACAGAGCCGGGAGCAGAGGCCACACTGTGGTGGTGCTGTCATTGCAATAAACGTCCCTCAGCCGCCCAGCAGGCTTGATGTCTGCCTGGAGAATGAGCAGCTCTTTTGCAACTCAGGTGTCTCCCCAGAAGCACAGCACCCCCTGGGACCATGCCCTGCAGCCCTCAGGAAGGATTGCCCGGGCGGTGAGCTCAGTCACAGACTGCAAGCCAAGCGGGACACCTGGAGAGCATGGCCATGCTCAGCCCTCAGCATGTGGCCTCCTCTTGGCGGTGGGGACCTGTCCCCCTGGGCAAGCTGGGCTGGGTGCTTCCCCAGCAGGCCATCCCTAGGATACACAGACTGGCTTAACAGGACATCATCGCTTTCTTTTTTTTTCCTTCTTTTTAAAAAATCTTTCTTAAAATGGAGAATATTATAGCTTCATAAAAAATACCTGAGGCTTTTTGCTCAGTAACCATTTTTATGTTTCATCAGGGTGAAATAGAAGTGGCTGGGACATAAAGCCTGATGGAGCTAGCTCTGTACCGGGCCTTCCACCGCCATCCGTCGCAGGGGCAGCACTCCACACCTCCACCAAATGAGGCTTGGCGGGAGGTGGGAATTAGAGCAACAGGAGGCATTGCTTTCAGGCTGACATTGCCCCAGAGAGGATGTTTGGACCCATATGCTTCAAGGAAAGGAAGCAAGTTGCTCCCTGAGGGGTCCCAGGCTCTGCATCTGGGATCAGCAGGGAGGGGAAGGTGCCCAGGCCTGCCAGACCCTCTGCACACCATCCCGCAGCTCAGCCGCAGTACCTGTGGTCTTACAGGCACCATGTGTTACCCTTAGCCACCAAGAGTAGGGATATGGCTGATGCTGAGGTCCCCCATACACGCTCACCACCACCCATGGCTCAGGAGACTGCACGCTGGCCGTGGGTGATGGCCACTGAGCACTTGATCAGGAACTCCAAGGCTGGGTGTTTGGTTCTCATGGCTACCCTGGGAAGGAAACAGGGCTGCGGTGAGTTCGTCCCAGTGTTTCACAGAAGAAGAAACTGAGAGTCAGGGAGAATAAGGGGCTCCAAAAGACCTAGGGTAGACAGGCCCTAGTCCAGGCCCTTTAAACAGACATGGTCCCTGTCCTGGGGGAGCTCACAGGCCTCAGTGGCCAGGCCCAAGGGCCACATATGTGCAGTGAACAGAGATGAGAAGGAGGAGAAGCTTCCAGATCCTGAGTGTGCTGGCTTCACCAGGACCAGTCCTGATGCTAAGACAGTCAAGAAAGAGGCTGGGCATGGTGGCTCACACCTGTAATCCCAGTACTTTTGGAGGCCATGGTGGGCAGATCACGAGGTCAGGAGTTCGAGACCAGCCTGGCCAACATGGTGAAACCCCATCCCTACTAAAAATACAAAAATTAGCCAGGCATGGTGGTGGGCACATGTAGGCCCAGCTACTCAGAAGGCTGAAGCAGGAGAATCACTTGAACCCAGGAGGTGGAAGTTGCAGTGAGCCGAGATCACACCACTGCGCTCCAGCCTGGGTGACAGAGTGAGACTCTGTCTCAAAAAAAAAAGAAGGTCAAGAGAGAGGTTGACCAACCCTACTGCAAACCCTGCATTTCTCCTGCCCTGGCCCTGGGTGTCCCTGTGAAGCCGGGGTCTGATGGGGCCTTTCTTCACACCCTTGGCTGCCACAGCTGAGCTCATCATGGGAATGCTCCAGAGCACGCAGGCCTTGGCAGGGGACACTGAGCCAGCCCACTCCTCTCCTAGGGGTAGCTGGGACTTGGCAGCAGAGACAGGAGTGGCCGGGCGCTGACGTTCGGGTGGATTCCAGTTTGTCTGAGCTCTCTGAGTCTCAGTTTGCTCATCCATAAAATGGAGCTCACAGCAGCATGGACTGCAGAGGCTGTGGTGGGAGTGAAGTCTACACTGATGCAGTGCAATTCAAATGTCGCCCAGTCCCTGGCACAGGGTGACATCGGTGGAGAACCCTGAGGTGTCAAAGCCATTTCTGACCCTAGTCTAGTCAGTGGTCCCTAAAGCTGGTCAAGATGGGGAATCCAGAAAAGGAGACACAGAATGGGCCGGGTGGTCAGGGGAGGCTTCCTGGAGGAGGTGAGCCCAAAGTTGAAGGATGGAAGAAACAGGGAAGGGGTATTTTCCATGCTGTCTGACATGAAGCAAGGATGGGTCACAGTGCTAAGTGGTCAGTGAGACTAACAAGGGCATTTGAGGGGTCCCAGTTCCCCTGAGCTCCAGTTCCACATACCTCACTCGGCACAAGGCTGTGTGGGAAGAGGCCCTTAGGACAGGTGTCCCAGCACTGGTACCAGCCAGGTGACCTGGAGGGGAGCATGGGGAAGGGCCTGGAATCCTCCTGTGTCTCTGCTGGGCTCAGAAGAGAGCAGCACAGGAGGAGCCTCACCAGACCAGTGCCTGCAGGTCCAAAGGCTGTGCAAGCTTCCCCCCAGCTGGCGGTGACAGGAGTGGCCATCCCCATCCTCATCCTGTCATCAGTAACAATAACAACGGTCATCGAAGGTCATGGACAAGTACTTGGCCCGCCTGTGAGGCCAGCATTTAGTCATTGTCACCATGTGGGAAGGAGGCTGGGTCTATGCTTCTGGTCGGCGCTCCGCAGCCCCCACCATGCAGAAGGAAGGCTGGACCAAGACCCAGACACAGCTCACTTCATGGAGCTTGCCGGAAAGACAAGCCTCCAGCAGACGCTTGGTGCCGTTAGATAATTAGGGGAAGGGCAAGGGGGTGCGGGGCAGGGCAGGGCTTCAGTGGTGCCCCAGGTTGGAGGAAGTCCTGGCAGGAGTGACCGTAGTGGACACTGAGAAACTCACTCAGTCCAGAGGCTGCAGGCCACGGAGAAAAACCCAGCCCTGGTCTTAGAAGCCATCCCAAGGCTTCATCTGGAGGTACAAGCAGACAACTAGTAAACGGCAAAGCCCTCCTGCAGCTGGGGAGGGGCGGGCTTTGGAAAAGAGAGCTGAGGATGAAAGGTTGTGTCAGCCAGAGGGTTCCCGAGCCGCCTCCTGGGTCCGGCTTCTTCCCAGCCGCCAGCTTCAGCATACCTCTTCATTTCATGTCCCTTGAATAACGTGATGAGGAGATAAGGTAGACACCGGGAATTTACAGTGCTATGCAAAAAATTGCTCAATTCCATTAAGATTTCAGGACCCTTGCCAAGGCTGCACAGCAGAGTGGATAGTATTTCCCTCTTAGACATCTTTGCTTGATTGCAATTTACGATGCCAAGGCCACTGCTGTACCCACCTAAAGCCTCCAGAAAATATGGCAGGTCTCCCAAAACAGCCATTATCCTCTCTGAGGAAAGTCACTGGGCATTTTCTAGAAGATTCTCTCGTCCTGATTCCTTCCTTCACCCATCCCCACCTCTGGGGACTGGGCGATAGGCAGACGTCCAGTGGACTTTCTCAGAGGGTCCCCTGGCAGGGGGCAACCGGGGGAATCTGCTGTGCTCAGGCCCCCCGCTCACTCTTCACCTTGCAGACTGTGGCGGCCAGCATCTGCTATGTGACCAGAGCCCTCTGGGGAGGAGGGGCCCTCTGCTCCCGCTGGGTGGATGGGTGGGTCCTGAGTACGGGGGAGACCTCAGGGCATCAGGAAAGTCTTCCTCCTGGCCACCTACGTGGGACCACCAGAGCCAAAGGTTTTGAATTCAGCTCCACCTTATGAGCCAAGTGACTCTGGCCAACCGAACCAACTTCTTTGAACTTTATTTCCTTTCTGGTAAAATAACCTAAAATACCTCCCATCTCAGCTGAACAGGAGGATGAGTTGAACTAAGACTCACAGAGCCTTTTGGTACTCGGCAGCCCCCTGGGAAGTGGTGGCTGTGGTCACCCCACCGGGATCCTTTCCAGCAGCTTTTACTCTAGGGGATTGGGTGGGTGGGAGTAGCATCGGGTGCGGAAAGTGGTCCCCTGAGAAGGTCCTATCCAGCCCACCTTGCAAATGGTAAAATACTAGGCTTGTGAGATGCAACTGTGTGATCAGGAACAAAACTCATCTGTTCCGCAGCCTCAGGTGGGAATCTGGTGTCTGGTTGAGTGAGATGGAAGCTCTGCCTTCTGGCAGTTGTCTCCTGTGTGACCCTCTCCGAGATGGAAATTATTAGTTAGTCTTATTATCCAGAACTTGTCAGTCTCTTAATCCTTCCGTCGGCAGAGGGGTTTATGCCTCCACAGTGTGTGCTGTCAGCTTGGCTAAGCAATTGCTTTTCATATACAGGCAGAACAATGGACAATACAGTTTGGTTACTATCTTTGTTTATCAAGCCAAACAATTCCTGCCCCTTCTAAGCACATCCTTCAAAGATGGGGAGAATGCAGAAGCTGCTTAATTTCCCTTCTAGATGGCGTATAATATGGGGCTTTTGTTTAATTATCCCTTTCATGTAATCTTCAGCTGACATTGTGTCCTTAATATTGTAATCTCCTTTGGAGCAAAGGGGAGACTGTAGTTTCCAAAGCAAAAGACAAAACTTTGCCTCAAGGAAACACTTTCTCTTTTGCCTCTGAAGGGATTCAAAGGGCAAAGAGTGAAATCCAGATGAGGGGGAGAGAATGCAATGGAAAACATGGGCCATGGGCAGCATGCTCTGCGTGTGGACGGCAGCAGCTTGCTGGGGCTCCAGCTGCTCCCAGCTGGTGATGTTGGTCTGCGTGGGTGTGTCAGAGACTCTGGCTCCACAAGCAAGTCCCATGATGTGGTGTCATCGCTTTTAGCACCGCCAGTATTTCAGTTGCTCTTGGGATACAGGTTCTTTATTCACATGGGAGACACACCACCTGCTTCAGACTCCTGGCAAATGGTTTTGGCTAGACAGGTGTACACAGGTGTACCAGGTGCACACAGCTGTACACAGGCATCACTGCTAAGCCTCCCTCTCAGTTCTCCTGCCCTGCCGGAGTCAGGATCTGGGGGGCTAAAGGAGGCTTCTTGCCATCCCCATCACCACTACCCAAAATGGGTAGGATGTCCTGGGGGATTTTCTGCTCTTTTCCCAGACGTGCCAGGGTCCCCCTAGGTGATGGGGAATGTTAACAGGGCTGTCCTCTCTCTCCACCTGGCTGCTGGGAGAAGGCAGTGGTGAGCCCAGGGTGTGCCTTCCCGTGGCCTGTGTGAGATGTGCCTCCTGCGCAGCCCAGCCCAGCTCAGTTCAGCCCAACTCAGCAGGCGTCCTAAGCCTGAAGCCCCTGGAACCTGGGCCACTTCCCAGTGTGCCAAGCCATCCTGCCTCATGTCTTTCTTTGCTGTTCCTGCATTTCCGCCTCTCCCTACTTCGTCCCGTCTGCTTCTGCTAGAGCAGCCTCACCAGCTGGCAGCCACCGAACCTACGGAGCCAAGTACTCCAGTGGGTTCAGCTTCCCTTCAGCTCAGTGTTCTGCCCCCACAGAAGATATGTGTGTGTATGTGTGTGAGCGCACAAGTGTGTATATGTGTGTGCATGCGTGTATATGTGTCCATATGAGTTCAGGTTAGAGTGCATATGTGTGCATGTGTGTGAGTGCATGTGTGTGCACGTGTGTGAGTGCATATGTGAGCACATGTGTGCATATGAGTGCATTTGTACATGTGTGTATGAGTGCATGTGTGTGTGAGTGCCTGAATGTGTGTATGTGAGAGAGAGAGAGAGAGAGAGAGAGAGAGAGAGAGAGTGTGTGTGTGTGTGTGTGTGTGTGTGTGTGTGTGTGGCAGAGATGTACTCATCCCTAGTTCCCCTCTCCTACCCCTGCTCCTTCCAGCTTTCCTTCTCCTTGGGGTCCAGACAAGGCACTTGGAGAGGTCAGCAATGACCTCTGCCTTGCTATACCGGAAGGTCACTGTGCTGTCCTCACCTTTCCTGGCCTCCTTGTGAATGCTCCCTGCTGCCGAGGCCTCCCGGCTGTGTCCCTCTGCCTGTTCTTTGCGATCCCGCTTGCCCAGCCCCCTGATGCTGGACTCTCCTCTGCTTCTGAGGCCTTCTCTTCTCTGTCTACACTTTCTCCTGGGATCGTCTCATCTGGTGCCCCAGTGCCAACCGCATGCTAGTGACTCCCACGTTCATATCGGAGCCCTATCTCACTGCTCTGCACTGTGCTTTATACCCAACTCAGCATCTCCTCTGAATGCAGAATCTGCATCTCCAGCTTCTCAAGGCTGGAGCAGGACTCAGGATGGTTTCCTCCCCAAACTGCTCTTCCTCCTGCCTGAGAACAGTGAAAGCCTGCCATCCAGGGGCTCCAGCCGACCCTCCTTTATGCCTCTCCTTCCCTCACTGCTTCCTTCCTGGACCCACCTCCTTCTCTCCCTCTCTTCTGCTTCCCAAGCCTAAGCTGCAGCTCCCTCCTACCCAGTGCTGGAGTCCCTCCTTCTTAGCCTGTGCTGCGCTCTCCACAGAGCAGTGGGAGCAGCCCCTTAAATCCCAGATCAGATCACATCACCTTCATGCTTCATGCACTTCAAGAAGTTTCCACGACACTTAATGTCCGAAACCTTACCGTGACCTCTGAACCACCTGTACCCCTGACCTTGATCTTCCTCTCCCTGCATACTCTCCAGCTGCACCGGCTTCTTTCTCGCCTCAAAGAGCCGGGTCCTTTCCTGTCTCAGGGCCTTTGCATGTGCTCCTCCTCTGCCTGAAGGCTGCCCTGGACCTTATGGTGATTGACACTAAGATTCAAGTCTCCTTTCAACTTTCAGCTCCGCATCAAAGCCCTCTTGACACCCCATCTTATGTTCCCTCACTCTCCGGCAAACCCCTCTGTTCCTTCCTCCCAGCATTTTATGATGAAATGTTTACGATATACAGAAAAGAGAGAAGTGTACACACACCCATACACCTGCCACCCAGATTCTACCATTAACAATCGACCATATCATTTGATCGCTTATGTCTTCCATCTATCCAACAATCCATCTTCTTTTTCATGTATTTCAAAGTCAGCGGCAGCCATAGCACAGCACACCTCCCCCAAGTCTTTCAAGGTGCATAGAATTAACCGAAGTTCAGTATTTACATACAATTCTTCTTTTTTTTTTTTTTTTGCTTTTGAAGTTTATACACAGTGAAACAATCAAATGCACAAAGGTTAAGCGTACTAGTTGATGAGTTTTGATCATCAGTTTCAGTCGACAAGCTCTAATCAATCATACCCAAGCCCACATCAAGATTTGGAACATCACTATCACCCCAAAAAGCACCCACATGTCCCTTTGAAGTCGATCCCCACCCTACTCCCAGAGGCTACCACTGTTCTGATTTCTCCCCTGTAGATTTGTTTTTTTCTGTTCTGGAACTTCGTAGACCTGGAATCCTGCAGTGTATGCACTTGGGTATATACGCGGCTTCTTTCACTCTGCATTGTGTTTTGCCATTCATCATGTTGCTGCTGCCCCACTGTGTTATTTATGCCTTACCTGTCCCTCCAAGCCCAGCCCCATCCTTCAAACATAAGCTTCATAGAGGCAGGGGCTTTATCTGTTTTGCTCACGGCTGCACTTGGAGTGCCTGGCACATGGGTCCCTATTGATTGGATAGGAGTCAGTGGCATCCATCCATCCAGTACCAGGCTTCCTGAGGGCAGGGCCAGGTCACTGCTTCCTGAGGTTTCTCCCAGACTCCCTCATGGCTGTGGCTAGGTCGAGCAGTGCCCCACGAGCACAAGCACGCGGTAAAGACACCAGAATAGATGCGCTCTCACCATGGGGTGTCCCCGCCTCCCTCCATCCCTCCTGAAGAAGGAGAAGGCTTGCTCTTTAGGGATGCAGTTTAAACTGGCCTTCGCTTGGGCAGAACTAAGGCATCAGAGAGTCTTTGGAATGCCCAGGAAGAGTGACCCTGGAGACACGAGGTATGAGAATTCTCTGTGAGTTTTGCGTGAAGGATTGAGAAGGAAATTCGGGACAGAAATGTGTTGATCCTGAATTGCTAAAAGATTTCTTAGTTTGGAGATCAAGTTCTCAGAAAAACACTGTTGGTTCCAAAGAAATGAGCTCCCATGGGGTCTCCTTTTGCCCTCTCTCTACCCTCAGTTTCTCTGCAGGAGAAGAGGTGGCATTGGGGTGCACGCGACTCCTGTGGAAATCCCCAGCTCAGGTCCCTGATGCAGGGGCTCTGGTGACACCTCCTGTCAGCCCAAGCGATGTGAGCTGGGTGCACCCAGGCCCCACCCCATGTCATCCCAGGGTGAGCCCAGAGCCAGTGCTGGCCAAGTAGAGCCACTTCCACAGCCTGAGAGGGCTTCAGAGCTCCAGGCAGGAGGCTGAGCCAACCACGCTGCATTAAATAGGTCTCAATCTCTCTCAGGAAGCTGGGCCCCAGCAGCCCGAGGTCAAGGGGGAAACCTCCAGCCCGCTGCAGGCTCAGGACATATTTGAGAGCAGGAAAGAGGCGGTGAGGAGAGGAGAGGCATGAAGTTGTGTGGATGGAGATCTGTCATTGCAATCTGACCGGGGAAAGAGAGCTCGGGAGGAAATCAGGAGTCCTGCTTCAGTCACAGAAGTTTCAGATGCAAATTCTGCATTAAGAAGGGATGTTGAGTCAGATTTAAAGTCTGGCGCAGAGCAGCCTGTGGCAGCTACAAGAAGCCACCACAGCCAGAGACTGCAGCCTTCAGCCTGGGCCGGAGGGAGACCCTCAACTCAGGGAGCTCTTCTCCCGTCCCGAGGAAGGGCAGAGACAAGGGATACAGCCCCTCAGATCACAGCCAAAGCCACTGGGAAGAAGCAAGTTCCCTTCCTTTTGTGGGGAGAACTGTAAATGCCTGTGGGCTGGGGACCGGCTGGGGACAGGCTGGGAATTGGAGCAGGGGGCTGGAAGATTCTCCCCTTGACCTCAGGCTGCTGGAGCCCAGCGTCCTCAGGGAGGCTGAGAGCTGGCATCTTGCTGACCTCAGGACAGGGCAGTAGCCCAGGAGTAGGGTGCAGACCAAAGAGAGTCTCACCCCACCCTGGGGATTGAAACCTCTGCTTTCTGCAGCCTCCTGCTGACTGGTCTCTGCAGGTGCACAAGGAGCTGGAGAACGCAGCCTACAGGCAGTGGCAGGACCCAGGGGCAGCTCCTGGAGTGGGCTGGCCCCCGACCTGGCCCCCAAGAGTGGCCTGAGCTCCAAACGCCTCCTGGGCTTGCTCCTTCCTGGGACAGAGGACCTGACTATCATTTTTATTACCCGCTTGACCCTTGACTGGGGAGACTGGGGGTACCCCACCTTGGCCCTGCCAAGGCCTAGTCCAGCTCTCATCTGTCATAAGTGTTCACTTCGCTATGGGCTAAAATACTGCAGACCCAGCATTTACTCTGGGCCTCACCAAGCCAGAGAGATCAAACCCAGCCACTTGCAGACCGTGGCCTGGGGCCCAGGGCCATCACCAGCTCACCCCAGGGCAGATCCGGTGTGGGTAGGTGGGTGAGTACCTGGCACAGGGGTGCCCACCTCAGGCCCACCTTCCCTCGAGGGGCTCACCAGCCTGATGCAGGCTGGCCCCCAGTGCCAGGAGACTGAGCCTCTGTCCAGGAGGAGGCCTGGAAAGGGCCACCCTGATGCAGCTGCAAGACCAGGACCTGGGCGTTCACACTGCTCTGGGTTCTAATCCCACTTCTTCAGCCACATGGAGCTATGTCACCTTGGACCAATTAACTGGGGCTCAGTTTCCTCATCTGCAGAATTTTTACAGCACTCTGCACAGGGTCGGACACAGACCAGCACTCAGCAATCATGGCTGTTGTCATGATGGTTGTGTTGTTACAAAACCATGTGATAAACCCTCCCCCCACCCCATAGAGCCACCCGTGCCAAGCTGGGCCCAAAAAGCCCCGTCCTAGGTTGTTTCCTCCCTGGCCATCAGCTGAGTTGCACGCTCTGACCTACTAGACCTTGCTCCTGGCATTCACAGCCAAAGTCCTTGGCCAAGCTTTGGCCCACCCTCACCACAGGCCATGCCTGCCCTGGCGACTCTGGGAATGTCCCCAGAGCTGCCCAGACCTGGATCCAGTCCCTTCTATTGCCTCCAAAAGGCTCGGATTCAAAATTCTGCAGCAAAATCTTCTCTGGCTGCACACCCCCAGCCCCCTACCCTTTCTTGGCCAGTGGCCTCCCTGCATCCCCGGACGTCAGAGCCCAAAAGCCACGGCCCTCATGCAAGCATGACGTAGCTACAGTTTCCAGTGTCACCCGTGTCTCCATCGCACCTCATCTCTCAGGGTGTGTCAGAGCAGGCGCTCCCGCTGCCCCAGGGGAGAGGGGAAGGAGGCCCCATCCCCACACACTCCTGACAGCTGCTCATGCTCCCTGCCACATGACGCTCTCGGCTTCCCTTCCCGAAATCAGCTGCCTTTGGGGGCAGCTGGGGAAGGTGAAAGGGTTTGGGCATGGCGCCTTGTCGCCAAAGCCGTAATTCTGAACTTGAAGTCATATGGGTGGTGCCGGGCTGGGAGCCACAGCAGAGTCTAGCACGCTTGAGGTTTGGAGCTGGGGAGGCTCTGCCGTTCCTTGTCAGTGCCATTGGCAGGATCTTCCACTGCTGGGACCCTGCCAGGCTTGGGCCACTGGGTGAATCCAGGAGAGCTCCTCCCACTGAGTCATGGTGGCTCTGCCCCCTCCCCACCAGGCCAGGCAGGACTTCAGAAACCATCCCACCCAATGCCTTGCTTTGCATGGGAAAGCCGTCACCTAGGGCTTGAACCCCAACTTCCTGACTGCATAGCTGGGGCTCTTTCTGAGACATCCCTCTCAATAGGGATGGTGGAAAACCCACAGCATTTTTCACATTCCAGGCCAGCTTCTCAGGCCACTCCAGCACGCACCTCAGCCGCCAGCTGCTGGTGTCTGATCAGAGAGTGCACGCTCACAACATTAGCCCAAGTCGAGCTTAATTAGATAAAAGATCATTCTGCTGCCAGAAACAGACCGCGCTTTCCCAGCTCCAGAAGTGACATTTGCATATAACTGCTGTTTGAGGTGATGATTGCCTCTTTCAGGAAGAGACATGCAACTGCCCCTCAATTCCATATGACAGATTGCAGAACAGCCGGATTTTCATAGGTGATCAGATTTTATCCTGTAAGGCATGGCATGCCGGTAAATGCCTGACAGTCAGCTCTCCAGGAAAAAAAATTCCCTGATTGGTAATATTTGCCAATTTCTATGGTATAAATACTGCCACTGTAGCCGACTTCAGCTACCAACATGATATGATATTTACTGCAAAATTCTCAAAAATGTGCCAGGCTGCTTTCTGAGCCAATCCAGGCAGCGCCAGTAGCCCACTCTTTTATTGCCTCTGCACGTCCAACCTCGTAGGACTTGTTTGGGCCTCTCTACTTCTGGCCAAGACTGATAATGTCCAGACCTGAAGGAATGAAAGGCAGGGACTCCCCCTTGACTCTCCCCCGGGACAAGTCATCAGTCACCATGGAGATTTCCAAGGCTGACAAGCCTGTTTTGGGCATCTGAGGCCTGACTTCCGGGGTGGTCTCTGTCCCCTGTTGCTACAGCTCAGCTGCTCCAGACCTAAGGCCTAATCTCAGGCTCCCTGTCTCTCCCACGTCTGGGGTGACCACAGTGCACCTTTCATCAGCGTCATGGTGGTGCCACTCCTGGGTTCCACTTTGATGGCCACAGTGACACTCTGGGTCAACCTCGTCTTTCCTCCCGGGAGCTCTACCTCCCCAAGGCAGGATCTCAGGCAAGGTCCTGGCTCCAAAGAGCCCTGCGAGCAACTCCTGGATACAGAAGCAGGGGTTCTCCGGTCTACCCTCCCAGCACACCCAAGCTCTGCCCCTGACTTTTCTAGGGACATGGCTTAACCTCAGCCTCTCTGGGCCTCAGCTTCCTCACCTGTACAATGGAGATGAGAATGGTACCTGCTTCAAGGGCTTGCTGGGAGGGAAAAAATCCCTAACAAATGTGAAGCACTTAGTGTGATACACAGCACACAGCAGATGCTGTGTGAGCAGAGATGCTCCTTTCTGACCTGCAGCTGGTCTCCCTCCATCTCTGCCTCCCGTGTTCCCCACTTCCTGTACCAAATGCATGAAGGCCCCTCAGCAGTTACTGGCTGTTCTTCAAGTTAACCATGGAGCGAAGGGTGGTGACCAGCAAGAGGAAGCGAAGGCAGCCCTTTGGGGTAAGAAACCTTCACTCAGGGTCAAGCCCCACCCCAACTCCCGGGCCATGCCAAGCCACACCAAAACTTTAAGACAAAGGGGAACTCAGTCAGACAGACCCTGTCTTTATTTAAAATGTTGATATTTTCGTGCATCATGGATTAATTTTGATATTTTAACATACTGCACTGCAATGGCATTCGTGTTGACGGCTGAGTGTTTGGGCACCTCCTGAGGTTGCCACCTAGTGCCAGCTCTGTCTGGATGTCCACGGAGGAGTGGCCCGTGCTCTCCAGCGTCCCACTCAGATGGTGGACCTGCAGACGAGGCCGAGGATGCGGCGTCTTCTGAGCTCTTTTGTCCTGCACGGGGCCTGGCTCACAGCAGGTGCTCAGTTCTTGACTGAAGAGTAGAGGAACAAGGACTACAAGAAACTGGAGTGTCCCCAAAGGCTGCACTTCCCAGAGCATTCTTATTGCTCCCCAGAGGAAGGGACCCCAGGCCCCTGTCCGTCCTTCAACCTGTTCTCCACCGCCCCTTCCCCTCTGTCCAGGTTCTTCGCTGTTTCTGCTGAGCCTCTCAACTGCTCACGTCATGGCTCTGCCTCAGGACCCCGGGCCCTGCTGGGAGCATCTTATTCATTCTCCACGTGGTGGCCATTTGCCGCCACCTCCCACACAGCCTCTGAGGAAAAGCCTGCCTGCCTTTGGAGCCAGGGCTCTCCTTCCCTTTCTCTAAGACTCCTCTCGTCTACTCTCGCAGTCTCTCTGGAATCTTGCTAGAATCCCTCTGGGTCTCTCTAGAATCCTCTAGAATCTCCCCAGAATCTCTCTGAGTTTCTTTGGAATCTTCTAGAATCTCTCCCTGGAGTTTCTTTGGAATCTGTCTCTCCAGAACTCCTCTGGAGCCTTTCTGGAATCTCTCTCTAGACTCTCCCTGGAATCCTTCTGGAATCCCTCTAGAATCTCTCTAGGTGCTTGAACCCTGGGGCTCTCGGGTACCCAGAGCCTTTCTAGTGACAGCGTCTGGACGGGGGCTGGAGCAGCTGTGAGGCTGGGCCAGGTGTGGGTGCTCTTGGTAGGATGTGGGATGGAGGCCTGGAGTGGCCAGGGATGGCTCCAGACCCTGGTATCTGGCACCCCACTGGCTCCAAAGAGTCCTCATCACCCCCAGCTTCACTCCTGGAGCTCCAAGGAGCAAAGGGATTCTGGGAGGGACTGGGATCAGGGACAGCAACTCAGCCTATTTCTGCCCAGCCTTTCTCCCCATCACACACACAGTACACATACACACGCACACACACACGTACACACAACACACATGCACACACACGTACATACAATACACATATATGTGTGTGCACACAATACACATACATGCACACACATGTACACACAATACACATGCATGCATATACACACATGTGTGCACATGCATATGCATATGCACATGATACATATGCGCCCAACACACATATATACACATAAATATACATGTGCATGTATACATAAGCACTTGCATACATACATACACAGACACATGTAATACACATACATATATACATATGCAGACGTACACATAGTACACGTGCATATAAATATACACACATACACACATATACGTCCATGTACATATGCACATAATGCATGTAATTTGCAATATAAATATAAACATGTAATACAAATGTGTACATAGACATCACACCACATATGCACATGATATACATGTGTGTGTATATGATACACATATACACACAATACATATTGCAGACATGTACACATGCATGCACATTTATACACACATGCATACACATGCACATGTCACAATACACAATCACACATACACATGTACACACAGGTACACACAAGCACACACACTGCCACCCCTAGTGCCGCATGACTCTGACATCTCTGCAAAGAAGTACACAGGGCTTCTGGGTAAATCTGAGCTCTCCCCACCTCATTCACCTTCAGCCACCACACTCCATGGCCTCCCATGCAAGAAAGCCAGGATGGCTATTAGTTGGGGCCTCCTTTGCCACGGGTGGGCCCCGGCCTGGGAGGGGGACCATGATGTCTTCCAACCCCTAGACACACTCCCATATGTCTCTGTGCCCCATTTCTAGATGCTGAAGAGGATTCAACAATCTAGACGGGGCCCTCTATAGGACCTTCCAGAAGAGCCCAAATCAAATCACAGCCAAGAGATCTTTGGAGGGTCTTTGCAGGGGAAGGAAGGAGCCATTAGGCGAGGCATGGCTGATCCGAGGCCGCTCTCCAGGAAGACGCTGTGTTTGGATAAGATGCGTGCCATTGGCATGCAGGGCGCCAGCCTCCCTGCGAGCCTCTGCATCTCATTCTCCAGGTGCCGGAGGAACTGACTCCTTAGGCATCAGTGCATGTTAGGGGTCAGGCATATGCCAGGTGCTGGGATGGCAGGGGTGACCCAGGCCTTAGGAAGCTTACAGTCCAGGCAGGTGGAGACTCACAAGGGACCTGGTAGCGAGTTCTTTGGAAAGCAAAGCATTGCCCAGAATTTATCCATTTGGTAAATACAGACTCTTTAAAGTGGGACGCATCAGGCCTCCCCACCCTCCTGAGGCTGTAGTGGTGGAGACCGTCATTCCTTTCTGGTCCAGCCCTCCACACCCCCAGGCCTGCAGCCATCACAGACAGGACAGTTCCCATGCCAGGGGCCTTTAGCCAGCATCCCATGACCCAGACAAGGGTGGGACATGCCCCTCCCCACTCCTCCATGCCTGGTCCCTGAGCAGAGCAGTGACTGGCGTTGTCACCTTGCTTCTGACTGCTCAGCAGATGGGGTGACTTTCAGCAGTTGGATCCCAGTGGAAATGTTCCTGCGCCTGGATATTGGGTCTCACAGGCCCACCCTGTGGTGACCTCCTGAGGGTGAAGCCCTTCCCCAGCAGCCTCTGCCTCAGGTGACTGCTTTCTGCTGTAGGAGTGATGCGGGCATCCTGGTTAATGTTGCAGAATACGATGGGAGCAAACAGCTCTTCTCCCTACACCCAGAACCAGCCCATGCTTGGGGTGAATTGGTGCTGAGCTTCCCTTGCTATGCCTCCTCACTTGGAATCACACTGTGGGTGATGTGGGGATCTGCTTTCTATTAAGAGATATAGTGAGGGATGTGCGGTCACTGCTGTGGCATTCATCTGCCCAGAACACAATACTGAGTCCCTCCATGAAGTCACAACTGTCATTATCAAAAGCGGTGACAGGCTGGGCACGGTGGCTCATGCCTGTAATCCCAGCACTTTGGGAGGCAGAGGTGGGTGGATCCCCTGAGGTCAGGAGTTTGAGACCAGCCTGGCCAACATGGCGAAACCCCATCTCTACTACAAATACAAAACTTAGCCAGGCATGGTGGCAAGCACCTGTAATCCCAGCTACTTGGGAGGCTGAGGCCAGAGAATCACTTGAATCCAGTAGGCGGAGGTTGCAGGGAGCTGAAATTGTGCCATGGCACTCCAGCCTGGGTGACAATAGTGAAATTCCATCTCAAAAAAAAAAGTGGTGACAAAGCTGTCCCTCTGCCAGGGAGTGGCTGGTGTGACCTGAGGCCATGGCACCCAGACACTGTGCATTTCTTTTGGGGTCTGTGCTAGCAGGCGCTGCTGCTGCAGGCGTCCTCTGCCCAGGTTGTCAGGCCCGATGCCCTCTCCCTGACTCTGAAAGTGGGAGGTTCTTCCTCTCTCAGGCAGGATGCTCTTTCCCAGGAGGACCTTGGGCCTCCAGGCTGAGGACACAACCCCAAAGCAGTTTAGGACGTCTGGCTTCAGTCGCAAAGGCGTTTCCTTCGGTGCGGTGTCTCTCGACTCCAGCTCCGATCCACCGATGCAGCTATTGTTCTGTGAATGTCATTGTCTTTGAACATGTGTGGGTTTCGTTGTTTGCAAATAACCTAATGAAAATCCTTCTGTTCCCTTCCAAAACAAAAGGGAGGCTCTAGCGCGGGCCACCTCCACGTCTGAACTCCTCCAAGCTTTTTGATGGTGTTTGGTCTGCAGAGCACCCTGAGAGATCCCCCACCCACCCCACCATGCACCCCCCGCCATCACCTGAGCTGCACCCACCAAGGCAGAGCTGGGAGGACTCCGCCACCCTCTTTCCTGTTCATGAGGTTTCTCAAGGAGCCTCTCTGCTTGTTCACTTAAGGGCACCCCTGCCTGGTGATTTCACAAACGCAACTGATAGAGGGGAAGGCTGTTTCTGTCACTTTCTGGAAAAGGCCTAAACTAACCCTGAGTCCCCCTACCCGGGCTCAGAGTAGACAGAGGGAAGATGTTCCGGAGATGTTCTGCGTGTGCTGCCGATTGTCCCGTTGCTTAAAACAGGACTTGGTATGCATCGTTTGGGTCATTCGTTAGTGAATCTGGGCGGGGAAAAGGCAGGGCACTAAATAATCACAAGCACTTGTGTGTGACGTTTTTTTCTACTGACTAAGGTTAAAATGAATAGTGTTGATCCGTTGCCCAGGCAGTAGTCTTGTTAAAGGAAATGGTATTTAAAATGATTTTTGAGCCAAAGCAATTTGGCGGCTCCAAGGCATCCTTTATCTTTTGCTTTCAAGAGGATAATAATGTTTAAAAACGAAGTCACTCAGCACTTCCTGTCGCGAAGCCAGCGCAGTGATGGGCAGAGCTTCCTCTGGGTTTGTTTACTTGCTCCATGATGGAAAACGCAAACTTAATGGGCTCCCTTCTGCGGAGGCCGTGGTGTTCTGATAAAACAAAGACCCACGCGGCTGTTGAATCTGCGTCCTCGGCCCCAGCTGGCTCACCCTGGAAGTCTCGACGGCCACGTTGTAGATGTCAGGATGTTCCCCGCTTGGGCAGAGCTTCTGGACAGGAGGCTCAAGGCCACTCCCTGGCTCTAGGGTGGAGTCGGGAAAGCCTGGCTAGGATGGGGCCCGCTCCCACCGGGCGCAGGTCGCCCTCCCTGCAGATGGCATGCTGGTCACTGCAGCTGGGAAGTTGTTGAGCAAGTCCTCCCGGGTGGGGCGTATTTCCCATTATCCTCTGTGAGGAAGGCCAGGGCGATGCACTCAGCTTATGGAGTGAAGTGGGCAGGAAGCACAGCTTCTCAGCAAACAGGACAAAAGGAGGGCACTGTGGGGGTCCCCCTGCTCTGCCCTGCTTGGGGCTGGGTGGGGCTCATGGGCGTCACGTGCGTAGAGGCTGGGAAGAGCTGACCCTGGCCTTTCACAGTCTGGGATCCTCCGAGGGGGTGTGCACGTGAGCAAGCATGGTCTACCAGTGGTTTCCGGGCTGCTTCAGCGGCAGCAATGAAGGCTGGAAAGCTTCCATGACCATGGAAGGGGGATGGCACATGCACTCCTGCATAGCACCGTGAGGACCCGAACACACACACGCACACACAAACACAGACGAACACAAACACACACGCAGGAAAGTGCCCAGCACAGTACCAGGCCCCCAACGACAGATCCACACACTTTAGATCCTTCTCCAACCTTTCTTTTACTCCTCAAAGGCACAGCATCCTTCTCCCAGGGAACTGGTGGGGTCAGCGGAGGAGTTTATCCTTGAGGGGACACGGGCCACTCTGTAAACTCAGGGCAACTTCTCTGGGATTCCCTCAGAGGGTTCCTCGGCCGTGCATCCTACAGAAGTCAGTGAAATGCAGGTCTGTGAAATGAGGCTGTTGGGGGATTTTGTGGTCTTATAGGGGTGTGCTGTGTTCTGCTCGGGGTCACATGGCACCTGTTGGGGGCGGGATGCCGCTGAGGCCTCGGCAGTGCTGGACGGCCCCATGAGGCCACATGGCTTCGATCCCTGCCTCTGCCTTCCAGGCTCAGCAGGCCACCGGCTGGCCTCTCCGGCCCGTCTCAGGAGGTGGCTAGTGGGGTAATTTAGGATGGCTGCCACTCGCCCGTGCATTTTAAACACACTTCCAAACTCGGTTCATTTTGCCTTTGATGGTGGGGTAACCTTCTGGGTTTTTCTTTCAAGAGATGCAGATTTAATGGACTGTGATTCTTCTCCAGATCTGCTGTTCAAAAAAAAGCAACTCAGAATTTCTATTTGTTCAGAGGGAAAAAAATTCTGCTTGCTATTCAGGCCCTAGATTTTCCTGAGAGATTAGTGTACTTGCCTGCCAAGATGTTAGCTAAAGGAAAACACATTTGCTATAGATCAGAAATATTTATCCTTTTCTGGGCAGGAGATCCGGAGAAGAACCTCATCGGAATGTACAGCACCTGGAAATATGAATGAATTCAATCTCCTGAGCTGCAGGCATCTGCCAGGAGGGCTGAGGCATGGAGGGTCTCTGGCCATCTCCCGGTAGTTGAAGTCATGAGCGGGGAGCCAAGAGCAGCTGCTAGGGTCTGGGGGGATGCAGAGGTCAAAGGGCCATGAGGGGCCAGGCGCGGTGGCTCACACCTGTAATCCCAGCAATTTGGGAGACTGAGGCAGGAGGATCACTCAAGGTTAGGCGCTCGAGACCAATCTGGTCAACTTGGTAAAACCGCGTCTCTACTAAAAATACAGAAATTAGCCAGGTGTGGTGGTGCACACCTGTAATCTCAGCTGCTGGAGAGGCTGAGGCCCAAGCATCGATTGAACCTGGGAGGCAGAGGTTTGCAGTGAGCCGAGATGGTGTCACTGCACTCCAGCCCAGGTGACAGAGTGAGACCCTGTCTCAAAAGAAATAAATAAAAAGTCAAGAGGCCTGGTCCAGACAAAAGCCGGGGGAGGAACAGGCAGGGAGCAGGCAGCCTTGGCCAGCAAACTGGCCGTGCCCTGGGGAGGAGGATCCTGACCCTTCCCTGTCCTGTACACTCTCAGAGCGGGGCTGCAACAGGGGTCCCGAGACCGTGTGTGACTCAGGCCAACCCCTCTCCTGCTTCTTGTTCTGAGAAAAGAATCCTAGGTCTCTGCTGGGCTCCACGCAGTTGCCCCTCAGTGACTGCCCCATCTTTTAAACTCTCCTCTCAAACGTACCAGGCTCTTGTTTGGTTGCTGCAGGGAAGTAAGAGATGCAAACTTTTCAAAAATCAGGAAACCTAATAATTATCCCCACCCAGATGGCAAGCCTGCATCCTCATGAGAGACGGACGATCTGGAGAGTTCTGGGGGGTGAACTACAAACCATTATTGAGCAGTTTTTCCCACTGGTCTTTGTCATGCATCCGTCTTCATCGATCATGACGATTAGAGTTCATTTGACTCCCGCAGCCGCGTTCTGGGGGCTTTTTGGGGAGGATCAAGTTTGGGATGTGGGTGAGGGTAGAGAGAGGAAGCAATGAATTCCTTGTGACATCAGAGCCCAATTTGAGATCATTCGTCTTTGGGGCCCAATGTTCCATCCCTAGAAGTGATTTGCCTCACCCACCAGATGGCGTCCACCCGGCTTGGGCATGACAGGGCCCCAGACCTCCCGCCACAGCCAGGCAGAGCCTGAGTCGGGTGTCAGGACTCTTGACGCCTGGCCTCTCAGACATTCCTAGACTGGCAAAACCCGTTAGCATCCCAGGGGTAGAAGAAACAGCCTACACCCTTCAGCTCCTTCCAGGCAAAGAAGAGTCCATCCTGGAGTCTCCATGGGCCCTGGCCAGGTGTGGAGAGAAAATTCCTAGCCCCAGATTTAAGTGTCTGTTGGGGAGATTTCTGCTAATAAGGAATTGCGCCCCTTAAGCCGGAGTTCCCTAGATCTTGTTGGAACAGAATTCCTCTCAGGGTTCCTCCAGGCTAAACCAGCCCAGGAAAGTCTGTGAGTCCTGGGAGGTGATGAGTCTGCTTGTTCCCAGGGTCCTGTCTCTGTCTTGCCCAAAGTGCCTCCTGGCCATCGTTTCATTTCAGGTCGATGAAAGCTCCTTGCTTGGTGCTCTGAACTGGGGAAGCATTTCCTCTCTCCTGGTCTAGCGCCAGCTGTCTGGGCTGCCCCAAGGAACCAGAGGGGAGCGGTCTATGCGGATCCAGCCGCCAAGACCCAGAGGGCGGGCTCAGAGCTAGGTGGCCATCCTCTCCCCGGGCTGCCTTTGTCTGAGGTCAGCCTCATGCAGGCAGCCTGAATAGGCCAGGGGCTACTTTGTACTTGAAAAATAGTCTAAGTGCAAGAGGAGGTGCTGGAGAGCAAAAGAGGTGTGTGAGCCTGTTGTGGGCTCTCTGTATGACACACCTCACCTGTGTGGGGCATGTGAGCTGGTGACTTTCTGGGTGTGGGCGTGGCCTGCAGTCAGGGATTTGACCCAGGGTAAGCACGTGGGTGAGGACATGAAGCCCCAGGGAGCCCGAGGCTTCGGGGAGGGGCAGGTCCCATGTACACTGCCTGTGTCCCCCAGCCCATCACAGCTGGCATGTGCACATGCATGCCTATGTCCTCGTGCAGCAGACAGGGCAGATGCGGGCTCTGCTGGCTGCAGCAGCCGCCCCATACCCCGGTGGCTGCACTGTGTTTCAGGGCTTCGGCCACAGCAACATTTCCCTGGGATTAATCGCCAGCGTCTAAGTTGGGGCTTGCTTATCTGGTGTTGACTGTAATTAAAAAGTGGGTACTTGAGAAAAAGAAGGCAGGGAGAGAGACGGCATCCCCTGCTCCCGGCCTGTGGTCCTTGGAAAGTCCTGTTCATCCCTCTGCCTTCCAGCAGGCAGGGGTCCGGCCTCTCTCCTAAGAGCACACTGGCCCCAGGCACAGCCGGGGAAGGAGGCCCTCCCCGGCCCCAACACCACCTCCCAGGGCTGCTACTCGCTGCTCAGTCAGGAAGTTCAACCTCAGGTGGGACACAGCCCAGGAGCCTCCATCCTGGGCGGCCGCCGAATCACTCTCCCTTCCTAGGCCATGAGAAAGGGCACAGCCTGGGAAGAGAGGCATAGCAGCCACGCTCCCCCCGGGGAACTCAGGGCCGAGACAAATAGCCGAGGCCACCAAGGCCACGGTCTTTTCAGTTTCACTGAATGTTAAATTCATCACCCAAGATAAGCAGAAAGGAAAGTGGCTGCAGCTTCTCCTGGGGCCACTTGCTGAATGGCTCCTGCCGAACTGAAGAAGGCTGCCGGTCTCACGCCTCCCCTGGAGATGAAGCCTCTGTGAGGCCCCAGTCCCCACCCATCAGACGTGATGGCTGGTCACAGACACTGTGCTGTCCCTGAGGAGGCCTGGAGCTAGAAGCCAGTACCTCCTCCCCAATGTCAACAGCTCACGCAGGGGGCCAAGCCCAGGCCCCATCCTGTCCTCCAAACCTCTTGGTGTCTGGGCAGGCAGAAAGCATACACCCTGGCTGAAATCCAGCCCGGCTCTGCCCCTCACTCTGGGCAGCCTTGAACGGGGCACAGCCCCCTAGAGAACAGGAGTGACATCCCCAGCCCTGCACACTGGCGATCTCTGTTGGTGCCACACCCACGAATCAGCCTCTGTTCCTTCACTCGCATGTTCCTGGTGCGATTCTAGAATGGAAGTCTCGCATGTCACATTGCATGGTGCCTTCCATTTGTGCTTCTTGTACTTTCATGAATGTTACCACTTTCACTTTTCACTGCATCTTATCTTAAGGGACTTCCCTGTCTGGAGAGACAGATAAGCAAAATCAGGGCCCAGAAGAGAACCTGACAGAGCTCGGCCATGATGGCAGGAGAGCCAAGAGGGACTGGAGTGCGCCTGAGTAAAGGGGGCACCGCTAGACATGTGGGAGGCCGTTTCCTTTCCAGAGAGTTCTGCTAAGTTGGATGTTACTGTGCAGAGTCAAAACATAGAGGCAGAGACAGGTGCAAGTAGCCCACCCACAGCCCAGGCAGGAGAGATGCCGGGCTGCTCAGAAGACCGGCCTTGTCCTGCTCGAGGCCCTCAGTGCTCCCTGTGGGAGTCTCTCCTTAGCATGTGGGGAGGAGCCCAGTCCTTCCTGGAGAGTCCTTATGGAAAGGGGGAGTGAGCATGGGGAAGGGGGAGCGGGGAGCATACTGAGGAGGAGGAGGGAGGAAACGGCCCCTGCTCGCCAGCGATGAGCAGCAGGATACTGGAGATTTGTGTGTGTGTGAGAATGTGTGTGAGGGAGTGTGTGAGTGTGTATGTGACTGTGTGTGACTATGTGAGTGTGTATATGCTTAGGAGGGTTGTGTTGCATGTGTGCATGTTAATCTGCCTGTATATGCATACACGTGAGTGTGAATGTGCATGTGCAGTATGTGTATGAGTGTGCATGCATGTGAATGTATCTGGACTGAGTGCAACTGTGAATTGTGTTTGTATATATGTGTGTGCATGTGTGTACATGAGTGTGGGGAGAGGATGTGAGCTGCATATGAGTATGTGTGCATGTGTGTACAAGTGAGTGTGCAGAAAGGATGTGTGTGACCCACGTGTGTATATGAGTGTGTACATGTGTATACATTAGTGTGTGGAGAGGATGTGTGTGAGCCATGTGTATATATGAGTGTGTACATGGTGAGTGTGCAGAGAGGATGTGTGTGTCATATGTGTATATGAGTGTGTACATGTGTGTACATGGGTGAGTGTGCAGAGAGGATGTGTGTGCGCCTGGTGTTTGCATTTGGTTCTCTCTGCAGTTCTGGGGACCTTGTGGAAAGCTCAGGCTCCTGCACCCACTTTGTGCACGCTGGTCCTGAGGATGTGGCCTTACTCCCCTGGGTGCGCACATGGCGCGCTGCCCGCTTCTGCAGCAGGAGCAGCCTCCTCTCAAGGGTCCTCCGTTCCTCAGGCCGTGTTCCTGCCTATGGTCACCCAGCTTCAATTTTCACGGCTTAAAGTCAGATGTGGGCTGGCTCCCTCCAAATGGAGGAGGGCGGGTGTTTGTTTCCCTTCTCTGAGTCTGTAGCTGGCTTCAGGGAGAAGGAACTAGAACGTGTTTCCTTTGCTGCCTTAAAGCTTCAAGTCTGAGTGACATCAGACTGTCCCAGGGCAGGGCTTGTGCCACTGTCAGGCCCAGGAAACATCAGGGCTTCTTCCTCCGCTGGTCATTCCCACCTGGCAAGAGGGGTCTCAGGCAGAAACTCTGGGAACTGTATCCCAGACCGAGAGCCATCCTCGGAGATCGAGGTCTTCAGGGCCGGGCTCCCTCGCACAAACCTCTCAGGAAAGCAAGCACAGCTCCTCGGAAGTGGTTCTGCCCACCTGTGCCACGCGCCAGCCCTTGTCCTTGACGCCACCACTGACAAGGCAGCCAAGAGAGAGGATGCCGAGTAAGCGGGTTCTAGGGCGTTCTCCCGAGACCCTCCAGGGAGGCTCTCCCTGGAAAGCTGCCTCTGTCCCTGCCCTTGCAGTCAGCAGAGCCTGGCATCAGGCTGAGAAAAGTCCAGCAGAAGCGCGGGAGGCAGATGCCGAGACGAGGGTGATGGGCGGGCCACAGGTCCTGGCAGGCAAGAGAAAGGGAGGCCTGAGAGCCGCCTGCTCCAGACCAGATGTGCCCCTCCCAGCTGCCACTTCGGGTTTCCCGTTCCAGAGCTGGCTGGAGGGAGGGCGCTCACCAAAGACATCTCGTTATGGGTGGGCTTGGGCTTGGCGGGGTGCGGGTTTTGGTGGGAAGAGGAGGCAGGGATGGTTTGTGCAGCCCACCCTGGAGGTCCTGGAGGCTGGGGTGCAGGTTTACCAAGTTTAGCAAATAAAAGTTACTTTTGAAATTCAGATAAACAACAATTTTTAAAAATTTTATTCTAGGTATGTCCCACACAGCATTTGGGATATACTTCTGCAGTTGATTTGCTGTGTATCTGAAATTCACGTGTCATCAGCACGCTCCTTTGCAGGCTCTTCTGCTGTGGGTTTTTCTCTGTGTGCCACCTCCTGCTTTCACACCCATTTCATCCGCTCCTACTAAACCAGTAGAGTCCAGGGGTTCTAGGACGGATAGACACCCACTGGGATCCAAACTCCTCAGCTGCCGACAGCTCAATGGGGACTCGTGCTGTGGGTTCTCCCTGACCCTCCAGGGCCTCCAGCTGAGGGCTTTGGGGTCCCTGATATTTGCAGCAAGCGTGCCTCTCTGAGACTGCAGAGGGACTGGGGAGGAAGCTAGGGGGTTCTCTGCCTTGGCTGCAATCTCAGGCCCTCAGGAGGAGGAAACAGAAAGCCGCCTGCTGGTTTTCTGCTCGGGGTTAGCACATGTGGTGCAGCAGTGGCAGATTACAGGCTGTTAGGATGAGTCCAAGGTCAGCGGAAGCCCCGGAAGGCAGCTGGTTAGGGCTCACAGGGTGTTCTCCACCCCACTCTCCCCTCTGGAGGTCTAGTTCTCTACACCCCTCCAGACCCTGACCAAGGGCAAGCCTAAACCCAGTCTTCATGCAGAGAAGTGGCTTTGGAAGAAGTGTGTCCCTTGCTCTAGGAAGGAACATTTGCAGTCAGGTCTGTGTGTGGAATTTTTATTCCTCTAATACAGCCTAGGCAGGATTTAGTACACAAGTTCTCCAGAGGAAATGCATTCAATAAAAATTTGATGGGCTCCAGCAGCTCAGCAGAATCTCCTTACGAATTCCAAGTGTTTGTTTGGTCCCCAGCTTGGGCAGGAGCTCAACCATGGTCTGCAAATGTCCTCTTCAGTGAGGGAGCTCTTGGAGGAAGGACTCCCCCCAAATCTGGAAAATCACCTTCAGCCCCCAGCCTTCCCAAGAAGGAACATGAATGCTTCACTAGGTGGGGGAGTGGAGTCTCTGGCTTGTGACCCCAAGGAGAAGCAAGGCCCCAGGGCTCTGGACTCAGGGAATCAGGCCCTCATAAATGAAATGAGAACACAGCACTGGAGGGGATTCCATGCCCCCAGTCAGCGCAGGAATAGAAATGACCTCACTCTGCTTAGTGGGGGATGTGTAATACGCACCCCTCTTAGTGGGGGATGTGTAATATGCACCCCGCTTAGTGGGGGATGTGTGATATGCACCCCACTTAGTGGGGGATGTGTAATGCACACCCTGCTTAGTAGGGGATGTATAATATGCACCCCGCTTAGTGGGGGATGTGTGATGCACACCCTGATTAGTGGGGGATGTGTAATATGCACCCTGCTTAGTGATACATGTGTAATGGGCACTCCGATTAGTGAGGAGTGTGTAATCCGAACCACGCTTAATGGAGGATGTGTAATATGCTCCATGCTTAGTGGGGGATGTGTAATATTCACTGTGCTTAGTGGGAGGGGTGTGTAATATTCACTGTGCTTAGTAGGGGGTGTGTAATACGCACTGTACTTAGTAGGCGGGGTGCGTAATACGCACTGTGCTTACTGGGGGATGTGTAATAAGCACTGTGCTTAGTGGGGTGTGTGTGTAATATGCACTGTGCTTAGTGGGGGATGTGTAATACGCACTGTGCTTAGTGGGGGGTGTGTAATAGGCACTGTGCTTAGTGGGGGGAGTGTATTACGCACTGTGCTTAGTGGGGGTGTGTAATACGCACTGT